>JANSVK010000050.1:0-210912 GCA_030068005.1 Cladophialophora exuberans
TCCTCTGATACTATCCAGAATGACCTGCTCAACAATGGGGGCCATGACGGTGTGTCTGTCGACGATTTTCTTTCAGAGTTGTTTTCAATCGCCGATAACAAGTCCACTCAGTCATCGTTGATTTTTCTCCCACCGCTGAGATTGTCCGTGCTATTGTAGACGTCGACGTAGAGATGGAGTCTCTCACGGGTTTGTTGCAAGCTGTGGACGATGTCCTTGAGATCTTCTACGTTTCCGTGCCCCAAGAGATAGTCGGTATTGCCCAGCGTGACCCAGATGTCTCCAATGTATGTATTCATATGCTTGTCCTTGGGACTGATCATCGGCTTGATGTAGTCGTAAGTCAGTTCGGGAAAGGAGTCGCTATTGAGGTTCCACATCTTGATGTGGGCGAAGTCTGAATTGTTGAAGCGAAGTTTCAAGGCAACCAGGATGGTGTTTGGCGCTATTTCGGTTGTCTCTACAGAACTGTCAGTGCTGTTCGCGTCCAACCGTCGATCTAGGAGAATCATCACATCCCCTTGGAGTTTTCCTCATGCAGACCTTGGGTACCGGAGGCATCATGGCGCCCATCTGTAGATAGTCGTCGCAACTTTCGTTGTCCTTGGAGATGTAGTGTCTTAGAGCTTTTGCACTTTCAATCACAAGGTTCTCTAATGTTGCCGCGATAAGTGAAGTTCGTTTGTTGTTAAATGTGAAGAGCCTCATTTCCAAGTACATTCACCTGTAAGAGAAGCCACATGAGAGCCAGCGTGCCCGCTCAAGTCAACAGGAGTATCTTGAGCTGTGCGCACGCTTGCCATGACTGTCATACGGTGGCTAGGACATGTAGATTCTCTTCCTCAGCTTCGGCGTACTGTATATCATGAACGAAATCTTAATATTCATCTTACTCGACTCTTCGTCTGCGCTGCCAGACCGCTGAAATGCAGGTTGCGAAATGCATGGAAGAAGTAATATGGTAGAATACAAGTCAACGTGTCAGATTAGCCTCCGACTATCCATGAAACCTTACTATGTCACTCTCGCCTTAGCTCCGCAATTTCGTCGGGGCTACACAGCACATCTATCCTGTCCGAGCTTTTTCAAGTTCTTGCAAGAGTGACTTCAATCCCTTCTTAGTCCCCGCATCCCAAGGGAGCTCGGGGATCTTGTTGGTTCTGCTCCCTGCATTATTTTCATTGACATAATCGGAAAACGTGCGTGTAAAGAAAGCTCCGGCGGCAACGTAAAAGTAATCAGGGTTCCTTCCTTCAGCGAGATTCCTGAGCATGTCCTTCATCTTATTTATGTTCTTGTGATTTTCTGTGTTGAAGCTCTCTTCCGCAGGTTGCGGGACGGCTTCAGGGGAGTCACCGGGGACACAGGGAGAAGCGTTGTTGAAAGCTCGATAGGCATAGAGCAAAATTGCGCCAAGTCCAGCTGCGAGAGCAGTGGCCAGCGAGCTTCCAGATTCGCTCCAAACATCATCCGGCTCGTCTGGACGCTTCCATTTGAATGGGACGTTCTTTCCGGGAAGGAGGAATTCGACGCCCTTGTCAACCCAGCTGCACGGTATGCCATCTCCCGTCGCTGCCCCAATTTTGATGCATTGGTTGGAAATACTAGGGTAAAAGCCTCGACTCTCTGAATTCGCCTGATCGCTAGAGGAGCAGAACATGACGATTTTGTTCGCTTTGACTGCTTCATTGATCTGGCTGACCAGGTTATTGCCGTCTGAGGAATTCTCACTCGTTCTCTCAATGGACCAGCTCATAGAGATAATATCGACTTTGCATTTGATCGCCCATTCAACAGCCTTGAAACGATCAGCAATCGTGTTCAGCGATAATGTGAACATAGAGTCTTACCTCTGCTGCCGATTTCACAGTGATTTGCCGTTTTGACTCAGATCGATTGTGGCGTTCGTCCAAGCGGGCAACGTAGAGTCGGCAGACCTCCGGCGGACAAATTTGGCAGATCAGATCTGCCATCATAGTTCCGTGCTTGCCGGAGGGTACATACCACGCATTCATGTACTGTTGCTTGCTGGACGAGCCTGCATAAGGGCAAAATGACACCCCGGTCGCAATTCTTTTCGCCAGGCCTTGAATCGAGGTATCCACTCCATCATCAATGATTGCAATCTTGATGGGAGGAATTTTCACATCCCTTTGCGGGATTCTGCTTAAAAATATTGCGAAGTCGGAAACATCGTCCATCCATGGGATTTTGCTAGCTGATGTGAGATTTCCATCGTGAGACATTGGGCTATCAGAGGTAGAGCTTACGTTTGTTCAGCAATTTGAGTGCTCTGAAAATCCGCTGCATGGCTAACCTCTCCATCATCGTCAAGCGTTATAACTTCGATCTTGCTTTCTTCAATCACTTCTTGATCTTGCTTTCCTTTAACACTGTTCTCGACTTGAGTCTTTCCGTTGGTCGTGTTTTCGGACTCGTTGCCCTCGATTTTGTTCTTGAACCTCTTTTTGTACTCGTCTCTTCTATCTCCATCTTGACCCTGTGACCACATTATCGACTCAGCATACAGTGAGCATGGGGTAGTTCTGGGAGATGGGCCTTCACCTTCGAGATGTATAGAAAGACATTTTTGAGCTATATTAGAGTGTAAGTATGTCATCCACTAAAATGTTGGCGAAAAACATACCACAGGGAACTTAGCTCGATTCAAAAGTCCCTCCGTGCTTGCCCAGCCCATTAGCACGGCATTGTTGCAGGACGAGTATAGATGTATGTCTCGAATCCTGCTGGATGAATTTGCGATGACATTGGTGCAGATATCAACCCGTTTCCAGTCCCAAACTTCAACACCGAAGCGCTTAAGAGACTTCTCGATCGTTGAGTCGCTGTGACAAGGGAACCCATAATCTACAACACTGACTTTGAGGATCTTCCTAACACCCTGATTCCATAACCAATCAAATACATGACTCAAGTCTGGAATTCCAGGACGGCGAGCGGACCGCCTTCTGGCATGGTCAGCGAGATCCAAGGGGCGTAACTGGAAGGTTTCTGCACGTACAACTGTGTATGTGTTCGGTCATGACTGTCGGCATTATGATTGGGTAGCCCGGAGATTTTGTCCACAGGTGGGAATTTTGGAAGTGCCACATATAGGAGGATGCATTCAAATTGCAAATTATGCGACAGACCATTCAGAAGTCCTTTCGAGATGGAGTTCCTGGCAAGACCAGCTAGATCAAAGTCAAGATGACGCTCTGTACAAAGTTTAGAAACCGCTTCAGCTTGTCAACAGTATCTTCAGATTTCTCACCATCTCCTGGTTGATAGAGTGATTTCAGGATATCTTGGCGGTCGAGATAGCGAACACAGTGATATCGAAGAGCATCTGCTACAGCGTCATGGATGATGACATGTCTGATAGCATTCTCCTCGGATGTTTTGTCGTCGCCTTCGTCCTCGATATGAATGCCATCGTCTGAGACCAATTTCAGTAAATTCATCCACGTGCTTCGTAACTCACTGATTCTGGTTTGATATGGGGTTTCTTTCACATTGACGTTCCCACGTTTATACTTAGCATGATGCCATAGATATTTTTGGAAATGTTTCAGACAAAATGAAACCATACTAATTTGACCCGTGTCTCTCTGGAAATCTTCGATAATGCTAAGAAGAAGCTTGGAGATTTCCATTCGTGATATCGGACTGAGACGGCTGGGTGTTGCATCAAAGGGCTCATTTGCAGACTTTTTCACGGCCTCGTCTTGTTGATCTGGAAGTAGTCCCCCTTTCCAACTGACGTAGACACGGTTTTCCGTTAGCTTCCTGTACTCTTCGTCATCTTCGTCGTCTTCATCATTGTCATCATTGTCGTCATTTTTGTTGTCGGATTTTCCCGGGACATCGTATCTTGAGCGATCCACATCTTTTATGACGATATGAATGGGTGACTCGGCGTTTTCCTTCACATCTGGTACTGACACACAGTGCTTGTCATAAGCCTCAGTGATTTCTCTCAAAAGCTTCCAACTCTTGGAAGCTGCTAAAAATATGTATCCCTGGCCTTTATGCTGCTGACGCAGCATGTCGGAAACTGGGTTCGGAGTTGACGCCTCATTGTTCTCAATGCGGGCCGTGCCCCTTCTACTGACCCCAGGTTGAGGTGTAGTATCTCCATTGGGCTTGGGATCAGATGATGCATATCTCCCTGGCTCCGATAGCTCTAGCGATAGAACTGCTCGTATGAACGCATAGTTTTCACAATCCAGCGCTCTTCCAAACGGGTAATCCTGGTGATCCTCTGGTGCCATGCGCTTTCTACTGACATAGTGGCGCTCAAGATAAAGCGAGTAATGCCGCAACAACCAGTTCAAAAAGTATTGGAGTGCTTGGTCAGTCCAATAGGCTTTCCACTGACTCTCATTCACACCACGGGGAAACTTCTTCTTTGCGAGGAGATGGAGGACATTCTCGGCCTGATCACTGACTGTAGATTGTCGATGAAGATCTCCATCGTGATTATGCTTGAAGTTTTGGATGTCACTGGGAGGACCAGCGTGACTGAAGTCTAAGTTCTTGGTGACAATATCGTCGAGTATGCGAAACGAAGCCTTCTGTCTCGTGGGTGGTCCTGTGTTATCCGAAAGCTTCCTTGGAGGCGGTGCCGTCGGCAGAGATATATCGTTCTCGTTGTCGCTTTGCTCTTGGTCCTCTAGATATTTGGCCATTGCCGCGATAACCGCATTAGTGATGTTGAAAGAATGAGCTTACAAAAAAGTTTCCCATTCCCATGAGGCTGTGACTAGAACTCGGCCGCATCCGTGATACGGGCCAGTCGTGCATGATAGGCTGGAATTCGCTAACTTACCGAAATACGAATCCAGGTCGGAAGAGGCGGGGCACACTCAGCTCCCCAGCTGAATGATTTCAAATAATGCCTCATCGGACTGAGAGTACTTGTCCGTACATTTGGTGCACGTAAGAGCGAGCCCGGTCATATTAGTGGACCGTCGCCAGAACGGCTCAAATCTCAGGTGACGGACAGGTCCTCGGCACACCGGTTTCATGTTGGAAGTGTCTGAGAGAGGTAATTATTGGGCCTCAAGCGATTGTACGTTATTACTCGACGCCAGATCCTCGTAAAATGACAGAAGAAACCACTTCGCTCTGGCTAGATTGCCATTATGACCCTTGTCTTCGTATAGCACTTCAGACATCTCAGCAGCACAAGTCATATTGTGCCACCTTACTTTGTTCTAGCTGAGGCTTGTGGGTGCCATGGAGGCCACAAACCTAGTTCAAAGAGGGAGTTTAGTCAAAACAGAGCCTGAAACTCATGTGCTGATTTTCTTCACCTCAAGTTCGTCCTTGTCACATCCCGTTGAGCATGGAAGAAGAATTTTTCGTTAATCTCGTGCCGGCTGGGGATCCAGACTCTTATGGCGGATATCATAATCGAGACGACGGTGGAAAGGTGCTACCTCAGGTGTTAGTGGATGACAGCGATGACAGTCAAAATGCCCAAATTAAAGGCAAGCTCATGGCTGCCATTCATGGCACCTTGAAGCCGGGTGGAGATCCTGCATCTCTGCTCATTTTCACGTTCGACTTGACCACATCGGGAGGTCGACGTTTCAAGCAAGCCAAAATTCGAGTCACTTTCGAGGATAGCAGGGGCACCTCTATGAGCGACCCAGAAGTTCACCGAGTCGAGCCAGGGGGAAAGTTCGCGATCAACAAGAAGATAGACAGCGCAGATGTATCATATGGATACGATGCAGCAGTCAACGCAAACCCACTGCCTGTGGTTGGGGTTAATGCCGGCTACCATTGGTCTTTGAGCAAAACAACGAGTAAACCTCACTGCGCAACTCTCAATGGAGGCTCGACCAGAATCAAATCCAATGGAGAAGAGACCAGGGCTTACTGGAACATGGCAGAAGACCCAGAAACCACCGACGGGATTCCGACATTTTTGAGAACAGCGGTCGTTCTTCGGCATGACCCAGATGAGCCTCAACAATTCACGATTAATCTGGAAATTGATGCACTTGAGAAATCCTGGCTTCTTGGAAGGCAGAAACTCGTCAAAATGCATGAACCGATGAATCTTGACCCTGATGTTTGGGCTCGGCTCGAAAACGAAAATCTGGACTCGGAACACATTGGCGAGATGAAATTAGACGGACACTCAGTTGTGCGGATTGCCAAAGCTCTCAACGTGGAATAGATGCGAAGTGATACCAGAAAATCAATCTCAAGAACAGCTCATTGGCATTAGCTGTATATCAGCAGGGAGTGCAACTAGGTAACAAAATAATGCAATTCGGAATCGGCAGCCTGAAGGACTGATTCTGGCACGTACCACTCTGTCTGTGTGCAAGCTATTTCCATTGGTTATTAAAAAGGTCCTCCAATGAATTTGCGGAGGATAGTGGCTCGAGACGTGGTGGCCAAGGCTGCCGCAAGCTACGGAACTTAGCGCGCTTCTTCTTTTCTGTCCAGGATGCACCCCTCTGCTTGAGGCTGATTTATCATTTGAATACGAGCGCGATATTCTTTAGGTTCCCAGTCAAGTTCCAGTGATTCGTCGTGGCTTCTGCTCCTGCACATCTTTGGAAAAACTTCGTGTTCGCACTTTCCGGACTGCCTTGGCTTGACAAGCCAGATCAACCGACTAGAAAATGTCATGTGCTTTTAGAACATGATACATGTGACGTTCCTTGTCCAAGTGTTGAAAAATGCAATTCCTTCGGCCTTCTGATCCTGGGTGCCTATTCTGGCCATCTTGGATCCCGCTCCAACTCATGAGGCTGAATCTGGTCTGATGTACTACGCACGATGGCGAACGATTATCGGTAAGAATAATTAAGCCTCCAGCCATCAGTGTTACGAATAGCCTAATTAGTTGCTGCAGCTACACATTTATCCTCGTCAGCGGATTGACAAAGACTCTAAGGTTTGATGAAAACGGGAACACGACTTTTTCTGCGCTGCTTCAAGAATGGTTCCCGCAGAGCCACTGTCACGCCTTAGAACCTTTCGACGGAAGCTACAGACGCCAAGCTAATGGTGACATCCTGGGGGATTGTGGACGAGAGCTCCTCGAAATCATCCGAAAATGTCCTCTATGTAGCAAAACCCACCGGGCTGGCGAGGCACATTCTACAATACCTGTTACGGGCAACGCTTTTGCTTTTTTCGGGCATGATATTGGAGGGTCTGTTATTAAAAAAGCTCTAATAATCGCCAGAGAGACACCTTCATACCGAGGAATAGCAGATCGTTCTCTCGGGATATTCTTCTTTGCAGGCCTCCATCGTGAGGTCAAGAAGGACAGATGGCAACGACTACTTGAAAATCTTTTCCGAGTTTCCCAGAAAGACATACAGGATGTATGGAGTGACATCCCGCGATTATCTTCTACATTGATGGCACATTCTGATAGTTTCAACAATGTCTGCGGTGCCTATTACATATACAACATCTTCGAGAGGGAATCCGGCCATGGCGAGCTTTTGGATCACACGAATTGCCCTAGTCGAGACTCTAAAAGACAATCAGTGGTATGTCTGCAAAGTCTTTATGGGAAGCTTTTTATTTCCTTCCAGAGCTGCTGGTAATTTTGATGGGCCATTCCTGACAGACGCAAGGTCATTCCAAAATTCGCCGCAACACAAATTGGAATCTTCCAAAGAATTGAATCGGAACGATCTCATGTTGATTTAATGGAGCTTCAAGAAGAGGATGTCGTAGCCGAATGGGTGCACCAGCAACTACTGTCGCTTATCCAGAAGACGCCGTGTAAGTACATATGATTTGGACTCAGCGATTCCGAGTCATCATGAATTACACTGACTCATATAGCTTGGCGTACAGAGTATCAAGCATTTTTAGGCCTTCTCAACAAAGCACATCCAAAGCTTGATGGACTTGAGCCCACGACACCGCTCTCTTGGTCGCTAGACTGGATCACCGAGCTCGTCAGCTACCGGTTGTGGCTTTCAACACCTGGAGTTAGCTTCCTGTATATCTGTGACCCCATTAGTGTTGGAGCTCCCACCTTCGGCCCGAGCCTTGCTTGGCTTGTCAATGAGAAGTCGAAAAAAGAAGTCTGCTATCTCAACTTCGCGTTTAACGAACAAAACTCGATGGAATCGTCTGAAACTACAATGTGTATATCTATTCTCGCTCAGTTGCTTTCCAAACGACCTCAACTATATAGACACGCCAGTCACCTCTGCTCTCTCATCATGCAGAGCCATTCTATCAGTGTCGAATCTCTTTGGAGCCTACTCGGATGCCTCTTCGCTGCGATTAACGATGAACAGGTTCTCCTTGCAATTTATCAAATTCAAGACTGCAAGCCTCGACAAAAGGATTTTACTGTTATTGATAGGCTACTTGCATTGAATAAGGTAGCAGATGTTGATCTGAAGATTATCATCACTGGTAGTGAAGCGACCCTGGATCGGCGCCAGTCATCGGATCCCGAGACACATCGCCTTTTTCCAACTTCCTCAGATAAGATTCCTGGGCTAGTCGATAGTCTAGAGCGACTGATTGAGCGCCGAGTCTCGCGATTAATGGATACTCGACCTGCATGGAATGGCTTGGGTGCAGTCATTGCAGCCAAGTTTTGGAAGCAGACGTCAAACTACCACTGGGCTATGGCTAGGGTTCAAGAACTGGAGAGAGAGTCGCCCGGCATTCTTTCAACACAATCAGCAATTTTTGAGAGTTTATGGAGCTTTCCGCTTGACAACGACGCATTCTTGCGGCGCATCGACAGCAAAATTCCGACTCCACACCGACATTGGCTCATGGAAGCGATCCGATGGATATGCTTTTCTGCAAGGCCATTAAAAGCATCTGAATTGGCCGTTGCAGTAGCCTTTTCTGATCCTGAGACTGAAATAAAGGTTGGACGACCGATGTCTTTCGAGTCTCTGGAGCCGCACATTCTCTCAGATATCCCGGGAGATATCTGTCGATTGACGGGCTACCTGGTAAATTGTACTCCCGACAAGCTCGAAATGGCAAGCCCAGAGTTTCGAGACACGTGTATTGCAGAATATCTCAACTCTGGAATCGGAGTGCATGAAGAAATGTTCAAAATATGTCTTAGGTATCTTCGCTGGATCAGATCACAAATTCCGGGGACAAGATTCGAGCTTCACATTGAAGACAGACCAGCTTGCAGCTTCGTGGACTACGCTGCTCTTCATTGGCCGTTTCACTTCACTCAGGCAGCCAAAGAAACACACAAAATCCCGCAAATTCGAAAATTTGCCTTGGATTATTTAGAAGATCCCGTCACGTTCGCGTTTTGGGCACGCCTTGTTCTCTATCATCGGCCTATCGATTTTTGTCATGACATCTCAGCCTCGCCTCTGATGGCATCAGCTGCGTACGGGCTGCTGCCTCTTGTCGAAAACCTGCTCAAAAGAACTCGTTCCCTTGAACACAATCATAGCGTAACTCTTGTTAGGGACTCTATGAATCTGGCAATTGAACAACAGCACATGGACGTCGGCTTAGTATTGCTAAAGGATCTTCAAGAGCTTGGAGAATGTCCAAACCTTTGCGATATTGCTGAGAAGGGTGATCTCGGCCTTCTCCAGGAAGTCCTGGGAGTTCCGTCTATAGCGCAAACTGTTGACCAAAAAAGCCTGGGATACTCTCCACTACACTATGCGGCACGCAGAGGCGAACAGGAAAGCGTGAAGGTATTGCTTCATCACAAAGCCACTGTGGATTTGCGCACCGATGATCAATCCTCAGCGTCAGCATTGCACATTGCCTGTCAGCTAGGCTATGCCAATGTTGCCTCTACCCTTCTCCGATTTCAAGCAAATCCCAATTGCCAAGACGGCGCTGGCTACAACTGCTTACATCTGGCATCAAGAGGGGGATTTGGAGATCTGGTGAGTATATTTCTGACGCTCTGTCCGGTTGAAAATAGAACTTACAAAGGGGAAACTCCACTTCATCTTGCTGCAATGCACGGTCACGCATCGACTTGCGCACATTTAATCACAGATGGTGCTATCTACAACGCCTTGGATGGCAATAATCAGACACCGCTCCATCTTGCAGTCCAGGGTGGATTTCTGCAAACTGTTGAGGTCCTTCTTGGCCACCACTCAAAAGGCCCATATCAATCTGCAGAAAATACGATGAGAACTCGTGAGCCCCCGGCTCCTTCCTATCAACCAAGACCTATTGAACTCGAAACCTTGGGCTCCCTGCTACAAGTTGCCGCCGAGAACGGCTTTGTCGATGTCTTGGACGTTTTACTACAGAGTCATGCTCTTACGAAAGGCTTCAGGGACGAATGCGTTGAAGCAATCAGTAAGGCTTCTATTGCTGGCCACTGGAAAGCAGTAAAAACGATACTCATGCGCGTTGATACTCGAAACCCTTTAGACAAAGACGGGAACTCTGCTCTCCACCTTGCTGCAAAGCATGGACATATTAAACTCGTCACCAAGCTGCTCCAATTGCAGAAATATGATCCAGATCTCTGGAGTAGCTCCGGTTTTGCGGCCCTTCATGTTGCTGCTCAAGCTGGACAAACCAGGGTAGTTGAGGCGCTCATCAGGAATGGCACATCGATAGATCTCGAAACATCCAACCATGACAAAGCCATTCACCTTGCGGCAAAATACTCTCACCTTGGTGTAGTCAAAGTCCTTCAGAAAATCAAGGACATGAGAAGCGTCCCTGACAATCACGGACGGACGCCAGTGCAACTAGCAGCGGACGCTCGCCACGCTTCCATTGTCAAAGAATTCATCTCCCACAACCTTGCAGATGGAAAGGACGTGTTTAACTCGAGCCTCTCCAAGGAAATATGGCAGGATGACTTTCCCCTGCACAAATATATTCTCGAAAAGAATGAGCCCATAGCTCAAGTTCTGGTTGAGAGAGGATATCAAGTTGATTTCCCCAATGCCGACCAAAATTCGCCTCTACACGTTGCCGTCGTGCAGGGTATGGTAGATATGGTCAAGTTTCTCGTCAACAACAAGGCAGATCCAAAGACAAGAAACCGGGAAAAGGATACACCTCTCTTGCTCGGAGTTAAACTGGGCAATATCGAGGTCTGTGCCGCACTTCTTAAATCGTTGTACAGCCAAAGTCGCAGCTTCGTCAATCTTCCAGACAAAAATAATGACACGCCTCTTTACTCAGCCTGTACGTACGGAAACGAAGCGCTGGTGAGATTACTGCTCGATCACGGAGCGGATCCAAATGTCAGTTGCTCTAGGGGTTGGACCCCAGTCCATGTTGCTAGCAATCTTGAAAAGGCCAGTATCCTTGCTGCCCTCTTAGATCATGGGGCTCGCACTGAGATCGAAAACGATTATCGATCTACACCAATAATCATCGCGGCGGAAATGGGACGCCTCGAGGCTGTAAACAAGCTACTTCAAAGAGGAGCTAGTGCCCAAGCCACTAATAGAACAGGCTCATCGGCATTGCATCGTGCTGCTCAAAATGGCTTCCTGGATTGTGTCAGGGCTTTAGTTGACAATGGCAGAGCAAACTACAATCTGCAGAAGAAGAGGAACGGACAAACGCCTCTGCACCTTGCAGTTTTGAACGATCATGAGAAAGTGGTCGAGTACCTACTTGAGAAAGGAGCAAGGGTTGATCTTCCTAGCAGCCCGAAAGCAAGTCCGTTAGAGACTGCCATGAGTCTTGGTCACCACCGCCTGGCGAAAATGCTAATCACAAAAGGCGCAACAATGAAAGTCGGTATCGATCAATTGACAGGGTGGAAATCTGAGCAAACCTTGATATTTGCCCTCGAACATCAATCCCAGCACGGTTTCTTATTCGACTCTTTGTCGTCATGTCTCCGGTATGCTATATCTTTGAATTTCACTGACGTGGTGTCACGACTTCTAAAACAATCGGTGAATGTAAATGAAAAAGGAGGCTTATATGGTACTGCACTCCAAGCGGCAGCGGCGAACGAATGTATTGATATCATGAAAAATCTGTTGGAGAAGCACGGAGCTGATCCGAATTGCTTCGGGGGACAGTTTGGGTCAGCATTGAATGCCGCCATTGTTCAGGACAATCTGGAGGCAGTCAGTCTTTTGCTAGAATATCACGCCAATATTAATGTTGTACCTACGGACGACCCGGAAGGTTCTCTCCCTAGATTGGAGAGATACTACAGCTCTGACACTTACATCGACTATCCTATACATCTGGCGATAAGGAGGGCTTCAGCCGAGATTGTTGAAGAGCTTTTACTCGCTGGAGCGGACACAGATGTCCGGGACCAGAACGGCCGAACCCTACTTTCCAACGCCCTTTTCAATGGCAGAAAGGCAACGCTGAACTTACTTCTCAACAGTGAGCAAATTAGCGTCACAGCTCAGGACTTGTCCGGTCAAACACCTCTCATGAACACAATTTCATTGAGAAATATCGAGGCATTGGAGAAACTACTTGACAGAGGAGTCGATCCAAATAGTTGCGACAAAGAGCGGAAGACCCCATTGATCAGAGAGGTGATGCACAATAGAGCTAAGTCAAAGATAGTCACAGTGCTGTTAGACCGGGGCGCCGATCCTTTGAAGACAGACTGTCGTGGGCGCGGAGCCCTCTACTGGGCATGTTTGCTGGGCAATATGAGCCTAGTCCAAAAGATGCTCCTGAAGCTTTCAGAGGATGGCACTCGCACGGGGTCACCACAGTATTTATGTCACGCAATTGCTTCTTCCACAGCCATGACATGGGATGATAGGGATGACCTATTGAAACTGCTCGAAGAATTCAAAATCAACCCGTCATCAGAGCCAGCTGTGGACGAGAACGGATGGACTGCTGTATACACGGCCGAAAAATATGCTTTCTCGGAGTTTGAACTTGCCGCATGGACCAAAGTCTTTTGCCCGAAGACTGAGATGATTCTTGCTTCGCCTACTTTGAAAAGGCCATCTGCATGGCACGAGGAAGACAAATACTGGTTCCTGGACGTCTCGAATGAGGGTAAGACTGTTACGGTAGGAAGTAAGTCGTGCCTCCCTCCCCCCTGGCTTAATTCGCTTTCTATTGCTCATGATTACCAGGAGAGCTTCTCAACACTGTCGGAGGTTTCGGACCTCATGGTGTGATACGAGCCAATCATCCTATGCCAGGGGACGATAGATTTTACTTCGAAATCACAATCGAGGAAGATGCAACCGGAAAGTAAGTCCTTCTGAAAGGCGAGTCAAAAAAAACAAACTTTTGGTGGAATTGGAACTCAACCCTAACTAACTAACGGCGGTCTGCTTCAGTGTCATTGGCGTTGGTTTCTGTAGAGAACAGGCCTCTTTGACTCGAATGCTTGGCTGGGATGCAGAGTCCTGGGGCTATCATGGTGACGACGGCCAGGCTTTCTCTCGGGAGGTGGCGAGGTCTGGGCTTCGGTACGGGGAGAGCTACGGAAAAGAAGACGTGATTGGCTGCGGCGTCGATTTCGCCAGGGGAATTGCATTCTTTTCCAAGAACGGGAAGCTCGTGGGTGAGTTCAACGTTGGGTACAATTACTTGTGCCGCCCCGCGCCCCTGTCCCTGGCTTTTCTCATTTATTGACCTCGAGTCATTCAAAAACCAGGACCTGCCTTCCAAGGGATCAAAGGAAGACTGTATCCAGCCGTGTGTTTCCGGACGAACCGCCCCGTTGGACGCATATTGGCGAACTTTGGAGCCGAAAAGTTCGAGTTTGAGGGCTGGAGGTCGTCGAAGAACACGGAGGGTTCGTTACCACTGCAAGCGCCAGAACCGGTCTCGGATTCGGATTCAAGCTAGCCTACATTGATAGGTCCATGCACTTAAGTCGCAGAGTAATAATGCTATATTATTCGGTATTCAGGACGAATGGTCAAGGGACAGGCTCGAATCACACTAGAAGGGAGAAGAGCATCGAGTTGAACCGAGTGCGTCGTGTTCACCTTGGCGCCTTCTTTATCAATTGACAAAGCACACTTGAATTTCCATCCCAAGGGGAAACCTTGTTCGGCGAACGAATCCTCGCTTATCGATCGTCAATCGACCGCTCATAACTACGCATCAGTATTCAGCCGAGCCGCGTCTTTCGTAGACGTTTGAAAGTTCAGGCTTGTCCTGATCAAGCCTCGTCGGGAGGTTTCGCGGCTGTGTTGCGCAGTACAGGATCTTTAATCACACGGCAAGCATGAAGATTTGTTAACGGAGAAGCTGACACCCTCTCTACACCCCCTTCAACGCACATAGGGGGTTGATCGAGTCGTCCTTAATTTCATATAATTCTGCTTCATAAGTGCACGTAGTAAAATTACTAGTTTTCATATTCTGGGATGAACATATGCATAGTATTTTACATCAAACTGGGTCATGATGCCATGTCTGCTGTACATTTTCCTTTGCACATCATCTTACTCGTACCCCTATTTTCTCTCCTCACTCATCGCACATTATTTTATAGTTACGCTCAGGGCTAAGCGCTTACGACGTCTCCTGTTGAAGCGTGACCTGATCTGTAACCAGCATACCAGCGATACTCGCGGAGGTGAGGGTAGACAGGACGCCCGAGAACAAGGCGGACAGCGCAACGCGTGAGACGTCACCGGCACGGGAAGGTGCGATCTGGCTCAACACGCCGATTTGTGTGCCCAGGGAGCCGAAGTTGCCAAATCCTGTGAACAAGCGAAATTAGGACACGTGAAACTTGGAAATAGTTAGAGGGAGGAGAAAACATACCACAAAGAGCATATGTTGCAATCAATCGGGAACGTGGGGACATGTTGATGTACTGAGGTTCAGATGTCAAGCTATTGTAGGCGACAAATTCGTTGGCCACAACTTTGATGCCGATGAGCTGGCCCACCTGGAGTAGGTCATCACGCGGCACGCCGAGCAAGAAAGCCACTGGGTAGCAGATGTAGCCGAGGATGAGTTGCAGCGTCAGGTAGGCTTCGCCGTCCTTGGTGATGTTGATATAGCGACCCCACCAACCAAGGAGGCCGTTGATCAGACCAATTAGGGCAATGATGCAGAGTAAGGTGGCCACGATCATGCCCGCGATTTTAATACCCAGCCAAGCACCGTTGGCGAACGCGTGCAAGGCGTTGGTTGCACGATGTTCATCGTCGTCTGGGATCACGACTCTTCCGGACGTGATGGTCTCCTCAGTCTCGGGATACCGCATCTTGGAAACGGCCAAGGATGCCGGAATGGACATGATACACGAAGACACTAAAGCCTGGGGGTTCAATCCTAGCCCGATATATGCGACAAGCACTGATCCAGCGATGGTTGCGAAACCGGAACACATGACCTGGTGGATTTCCGCCAGAGTAAGATGAGGTACGAATGGTCGAACCAACATCGCCGACTCGCCCTGGCCGATGAAAGGCGACGCGGCAGCGACAACGGCCTCAGCACCGGAGACGCGCAAGCTCCAGAAGAAAAAGACGGCGAATTTGCCAATGAACCACTGGAGGATGCCCAGATAGTACAAGACTTGGACGAGCGAGACGAAGAAGATAATGGGTGGCACAACACCGGTCAAAAACCAATGTAGATCGAGGACGCTGTCCGCAGTCAAGAAGCTGGTTCCCTGGTCTGCAAAACCCAGCAATTGTCGGGCAAGGAAGGAGATGAAGTTGAAGATGTCGTATCCGGCTTTCGTGCGCAACACGAAGACGGCAATGACGAATTGGGTCAGCATGCCTCCAATAACGGTGTGCCATCGGATCTTTCTCCTGTCGCGGGACGTGGCCCATAGCAAAACAAGCATGACTGCCAATCCGAGCAGAGAAATGGCACGGTTTCCACGCGTATTATCTTCAGATTCCTCCGAGACGAAGGAGCCCACCAGGATGGTTGCGAGCGCGACCAGGGCAGCGAGCCAGATGCGCAATTTCTCGGGTATCATTTGGTACACGCGCACGCCTGTGTTGTTCCAGGTCCAGTGCATCGGGCGCGTGACGTAGGAGATGGGTACCCAGAAGAAGATGATACGTAAAGTGATGGCCAGGTAAAGGAGGAAGGGCTTCAACCAGCCCAGGTTGTCTGTTCGGTGCAAAACGAGACCGGCAATCCACCATCTGTGCATAGTCAATAGAAGTCGGGATAGTACAGGAGCGTGTCGACCTACCCGGTGAACAACAGCCAGATGAAGAGGTGTACCAGAATCTTGTACTTGGAATATGTTCTCGAGACCCTGTGTTGTCTCCCATCATCTGAGCTCTCCGCTAATGTCAAGGTGGGGTCAACCGCGCCCTTCTCAGCATCGACTGAGCTGCTGAAATCCTTCTCGTGAATGTGGTCGCTCGATTTTCGCAGCTCGTGTTTCACGTAGTCTTGAGGATTTTTATTGACAAAATGCTCATCAGTCGTGGTGTGGTCGGCGTACAGGACCTCGTCATGGCGACCTGCGAGTGCGGGCCCGCCATGGTGGAGATGCTTGTGCTGGTGCTCGTGTGAGTAGTGTAGAGCTAGGTCTGGATTCTGGTCGACGCTCCTCTGCATGGAGAGGTTGTGGCCGTGGTCAGGAATGTCATGGTGAGTTCTTCGACGCTCACCACCTTCAGCAGGAGCATCAGTGGCATGCACGTGAGCAGGAGCAGGAGGAGTGTTAACCTCTCCGACCTCCTTGGGCTCTATTGAATCTGGATGTGAGCTCATCCTGACGGTTGTCTGCGCTCGTGCTTGTCGTCAAGGTACTTGGACAAGACGGTGGATCGCAGGAAAGAGAGGGCGACGAGGAGGACAGGAACGAAGGCGACGAAAGTGAGGAGCCAGGGAGACATGGTGGACTCTCGCGATGAAATAGGAAATTTCCAATGCTCACTCACGAACCTTGGGATCGCGCTTGGGTGCGGCTTGAACTACTGCGTGTGGTAGAGTGCAACTGTAGGGAATGGAATCTGAATTGACGGTGCAGTGTGGTAGTGTGGTGGGGGGAGATGATCTGCTTGCCGCGGCTGGAAGCATCTCGACAGGCACTGGTGGGCACTGGGAGGGGCCTCGTAGGCAATGGCTGGGCATTTTACTGGGCACTTGCTAGGGTTCATTACAGGGTTCGCCAGGTTTCCGGGGTTCAGTTGCCACTCAATGAGCTTCAGGTTACAGCGCTAGAATCGCACCTTCATCTTCTGGAGCCCCAAGCTCTTGTCTATCTCTCTTCTCCTCTCCATCCGCGCCTCTGACTGGCATTTGCTGGGACCGAATTCATCAGGCCAAGCACTTCCTGGCCTCGCCAAGTGATAAGAGAGCCGAGCTTCATGATCCCACGAGGCTCGTCCTGCCCGTTCCGCCTGTCGCTCCCCTCGATCCTCTCGCTGTCGCCGTTGCAATGCAACCTCGACATCTGGTGCTGACCTCTTCTGCCATTCACCGGACGAATCGGACTCTTCATCGCTCTGTCCGAGTCTCCCACGCTTCGGTGGCCTCCGCTTCCATGGCTGCATATACGCTTTCTTGACTTCTTGAGGCCCCAGCATGGGTGGGTACAGGTAATGAGGGCACCAACTGGCACCAAGAGATAGACGAGCTCATGAATAAGACCACTCAACACGCGACGATATTCCTCTTTGCTCTTTGCCACAATCTCAAATCCCCTTTGCCGAGATTCTTTCATTCAGCCGTCCGGCCCAATGCCTGAACTCGGTAGTGTGCTGCACAAGCAGAAGCAACCATATCTCTAACGCCTCGCTATCTAATATCAAAAATACCCAAGCGCCGTTACAGATCGCTACTTAGAGTGAGAAGCTGTTGGTTCTTCGCCCCATCACCTCGTGTGCTCAACATGCCAAACCGTAAGAACACTTCGCTGCAAGTCACCAGAATAGACACCATAATCAGCACAATGATGATCCAGTTGATCCGCGACATCTTGTCGTCCGAGATGTAGTCTGACAACACTTCGGCCAGGTCCAGAAATACCCTGCATCGTTCATTTAGCACCAATATGCGAGGCTTGATTTCGAGATATTCTCGGACTGCGTTGTATAGCGGATGCAGGGTCGGCTCGCTATCCCAGATAAGATTAGGCACATCGAGCACGTTCGATGCTAGCGACGGTCAGCTTATCCCTGCATCCTCGCAACCAAAATGGAACGTGACTTACAAAGGTTGACCTCAACTCGACTTTTGAATAAGCCTCCCAGCAGCTTAATCACCTCTTCCCGTTTCAGCCCCAGCTCTCCTGTTTTGGCCAGTTTTCCAGGAACATCTTTGGCTGCTTCCATCTGCGCTGCCATTGTTTCTTCAAAGAATCCAAGTTTGGTGCTTTGGGCAATGGCATGGCTGATGGCTAGCTTGATCATGTGATCACCGCTGCGCAACGTGATCATATCGTTGTAAACTCGAGGTCGCGAGATCTCCCGGTTGTACTCGAAATGGAATTCTTCCGTCTCGACATCTTCTTCGTCTAGAGCATTCGTCGTCAAGGTCAGCGGCGACACTGCGTTAGTGACGGGGTCGATTGAGGTGGCAAATGCAAAGTCGGCCAGCACATCCTTTTCTTGTCGTTCAGTGAAGTTCCAGAATACCACCACTCCATAACTGAAGACATACATCTCGGCGAATCGGTAGGCATCGAAAGACTGTCCTCCACTCGGACTGTTAGACCTTACTGAATGGTTGCTGTCTCTGCGCTGTCCATTCAGCCGAGGCGGTGTCATATCTCCCATGCCATTATTATTCGAGTCTCCTGTTTGCTCGTCTGGCGTATAATTTCCCCGTACAGAATGCTGGGCCTCCACTTCGGCGTAGTAGGGTTCTCGGAAATCTCTTTGCTCGTTGCGCGCGATCTCCTCATCCAGGACACTCCCGCCTTTCGCGCTCTGGACTGGGGGGCTACTTAGAAGCCGATAGCCTTCGTTTCCGGGAAGTAATGGTAAATGATATGCGCAGTACAAGCAGTCGTCATATAGTTTGGCTCGCGCGCCATGACGTTGTCGGACGAACGTTGCCGTAGACTGCAATTTGTATGCCTGTGCTGTACAATAGGCAGTGACTCTGGGTAATTCCTTTTCTGTGCGTCTGGATTTAGGTAGTCTTTCGGCGTAACTTTTAATTCTCTCTCCTCCTGGTTTTCGAAAGTCTTCGTCGTCTTTGGGAGGACCTTGGTCTTTGTCACCGCCAGCTCCGAAGTCTCCTTTCTCTTCATCCTCTTCCACCACGGCTTCGGGTAGCAGAACAAGCTTCTCGGAAGTTTTGGTCGAACGAGCGGGGATTCGAGGACCGACATAGCGACCAGTGAGTCTAGGATCTACCGGTTTGCCTGAACCTGTCCTTGAAATTCTAGGCCGCTGAGGAACTCGTCCTTGGGCTGAAGGAATATCAGAGGCATATTGAAGGACACTGTCCACGGTGATAAAACGAGAAGTTTGTCTTCTTGGTGGGAAAGGTCTGGCTTCTCCAGCATCAGCCACCTGTGTTAGCTCGATGTTAGAGGTGTCCATCACGAAGGCGAGATCTGGTTAAGGCACTGACCAAGACACTGGGTCCTCTCCTCGCAGTTTTACTTGGTCGAGACATTGCAGTGCGGATAAGACAGGTGCTGTTCAATTCTTGGTCAAGAGGGAAGGCGTGGTACTGTTCATGGATGGTACGAGCACCGCAGTCGCAGTTGGCAGCTACGGAGAACTCCAAAATACATGACCCGCAATTCGTCATAGTACCGGCAAAGTTACCTTGAAAATGAAGCTGCCCCAGCATATCACGTGAGACTTTGGATCCCTCGCTCCCTTGCTCCCCTGCTCCCCTGCTCGCCTCTTGAGACTCGGACGAGGTATGGCAACCTAGGCTGAGGTCGTTGCCATCAACCGAAGTGCCGTGTCCTTCCTAGGTCTCCATGCACTTTTCAGATTCACCCACTCCCAGAATAATGGCACGCCAAGGTTAATGAAAGCGTAGAACGCGAACATACCCTCATTGAATGTCATGGCCTGGATGGATTTCAATTCATCACGCCTCTCCAAGAGCTCAACGGCCACCTTCAGATGCTTACGTGGCGTGGCCATGTCTCCGGCTTTAAACTCCGACATGGCGGCTGTGACAAGGCCAAACACAGTTGACAATCCATCCCGGTTGCTGCCGTCAGCCATTGTGAGCCGCATTGTTTTGTAGATAGAGGCACGACGGGTTGCGAGGGCCAGGCTCTCAAGAGAGGGGGCTTGTGATGGTGATAGATATTATGGTCACCTGAGCGACGAAGGCGAGCTAGCGGACATAGATAGTATTTGTGGCTAATGTTGGCATTGCGAAGTCTTTCAGGATAACGTACCGACATGAGCCCGAGCGTCAGACGTTTGCAGCTCTGCTTGGCGTTGCGAGATCTTCTTGGTAGGATCGTAAGCCAGGAGAAAGTGGATGAGAACTTCGCTTTTAATATCCGTCAATTCGAAGAGGGCTCTAGGTAGTATCACAAAGATTCTTATCTGCTGAGGTGGAATGATGTTTCTGCATTAAGGGGAAATCAGGGCGCCTCATATGGCCACTCTCGCTCTTAGCCATCACAATGCTTTCAACAGGGCGCGTGGACCATTGTTGCCAATTAGCCATGCCATCAAGTGCCTAGAAATCGGAGGCTCGCTGGAAGAGTTGAAGCAGGTAGGTCATTGAATTTCCAACTTGTGAAGGCTCCAGCTGGGTCGACGAATCTCACACGTCGAAATATTAGTCATGGCCCAAAGTTACTTTGTCCACGCTTGGTGCACAGATATTAGGACTTGAATCTCTGAAGGTTTTCCAACGGCGCTGGAGATGCTTGGTTGGTGTAAAACTAGACGTTTAATCATTCCACTCCGCCCCATCTGAGCTTGGCACTTTGTTAATTAGCCTCGCTCGGCGCCTCCCTAGGTAGGTAGCTCCATACAGTATCTTGCCTTGCGAAGCTACCAAGCAGGGACTACACGTACCTGCTTGCTAATAGTGCAAATCCATTGGTGTTTTGGTATTCTTTGCATACTTTTAGACGACCTACTGTAAATAGCACATTGGATCCTTCATTCGTAGTCTCGGTTCCTGATGAAGATTTTCGATCTTGGTAACTTTTGGCTTAACTTATCAGAAGGATACTTTCCACTAAAGGATAGAACGGAGGAGTGAGGTGGTTGACGTACCATAGTATTGGTAGATGGTCAACAGAGTCGACACGAGCACAGACCAAAACCTGTATCGAGTCGCAATCCTGCACGGCTCAGTATTGCCGCAATAGCGAGGGGAACGCTTATTAAAGCAGGAAATGTTCATCTGCATTAGTCAACGCATGGTTCCAGAGCCAGAATCTTGATAGTAGGTATCAATCATGTGCGCAAGATGTCAAGTCGAATCCTCTTCGTCTCCATCAAACCCATCCAATACGTCGACAACCGAGGCCGACGGCGCATCGTCGTATAGTTTCTGCATTGCCGTTTCTGTAAGGCTTCCTTGGGGTCCAACCTTTTCTTCCCGTCGGTTAAGAAATGACAAATATGTCTGCCATATCACAGCAAAGAAGCCGGAAAAGGCAAATCGCAAATGGGCGGGGATCAGTGTGAAGTTCAAGGCGGTCACTGCTGGCCAGAACTTTGCCGAGCTTACCACGCTTTCTGGAACAGTGGCAATCACACGATGGATGATGGCCGACGGAGGATTCCCTGAAAGTAGGGCTTGCATGCCGAAGAAGTATGTGTTGAATATGGGAGCAAAGAAGAACTGTTGGATGAGGACTTTGATCGTGATCGAGGCCCATTTGGAGGCGTAATTGAAATGTGTACCCAAGAACAAGAACCTATGTGAGGGCGGTCCCCTCAGCATGAGGGCTTGAGGAAGCAGGTGTTTGGGTATAGCCCTACCATTTGTATCCAGGCACTGACGCCATTGTTCCCACTGTGATCATTCTTAATGTCCGCGTTCCATCATACGGCTCCCCTCCAACCTCTTGTGCAACTAGATCACCGCAAAGGTATGTGGTTATAGATGTTCCAGCCGCAGTCGCCAGTGGCTTTCGCCGTTGTATCCGACTGAACCAAGAGAAAAAGTCTCTGACCGGACCTAGCCGGTGGTACCATAGTGGGCTCGGGACGTCGATGATAGAAGCTTCGGTCGAATGCGGTACTTCGGTCACAATCTGGTTCGGTGTATGAGGAGTCTTCTGCAGCTCAGCTGTCTTGACTTGGTCTCTGGTAAAGACATTCCTACTGAACGCTCGACGTCGAAGAGGGAACGCGAAAGGACGACGCCCAGTACGTATTAGGAGCCGGACGATCATGACACCAGAGCAGGACACATTGGAGTCCAAGAGAATACTCATCTATCACTGCTCACAGAAAAGAACCCCTGAATGTTTGTGTAAATTTGCAGAGTAAAGACAACAATTGGATGTGTAGCAAGCGCGAAGTGTCGCAGCTTCCCTCCCAGCTCCAATTACGTCACCGACAACAAGCCAGTTTTTTGGCTTGATAAAAGTACCTATACTGTTCCTGAACAAACACTTCGGCTTCATACTGTTTACAATCCAGCCATATTTCTTGCTGTTCGGCCATGTATCCCTCAGAAAGCACTCATGGATTTTGATTCAGCGCATTTTGATCAGCACCAACACCTAGAATCCAATAACTTAGCTCATGTCCTGTTGAAATGAAGCGAGAGCAGCTTACCAGCCATGTCTCTTCCACGCATATGTCCATCAGGTATGTCACCGGGCTTGCCATACGTGTCTTCATATCGCTTCAGCTCATCCTGCCGAACCTCATCGTCGTCGTATCCAATCCTTGGGTCGGCCTTGTTCAATGCTTCCGACCCATGCCTGGGGATGGCACTGGTGCGACCATACGAAGGACCACCAAATGTGTTAGGAGCCCGATCTATCTCTTGACCTTTGCCATGGCCAATGTCGCCCGTTTTGTCTTGCTTCTCTCCGTTTTCCGGGTTGAAGCTAGAGGAGTCAGACGCTTCGGCCTCAAGTTTGTCTCTCAATGCGCCTTGGTCTGCTCCAAGCCCCGCCATGCCCTCACTCCTTTCTACCTTGAACTTGTTGATTATCGCAGACATGGTCTAATTGACTTGCAAGGCTTTGTTCTTTCTTTCAATTTCGAGACTTACCGTATTCCAGAAGTGAGCTTTCACGGCGTTTTGTGCAAACCGCGACAAATTTCGTCAAACGTCATGCCTACGACACGGACAATATCAAGGGCCTGATGGCTGAGATCTTCTTTTGATATCTCTATGACGAACCCAATGAGATTGATGGCTTCTCGCCCTCTAGGTTGTCTTCCCATCTCCAGTGTTTGAACGGTGGGTCGGGATTGGTTGTTGCCAAACAGTTCGATAAGCCTATTAGGGAAGCTGACAGGGGGCGAAAGACTTCCTCGGCAATTGTGTAGGAGAATAAAGTAAGTGCCCGTCGGGAGCTGCGGGTCGAAATTCCAACCATTGGCGACTCTCCCTCCCACTTACACCATCGACAATCCCATTCTCGAATATATTGTCGATAATCCCCTGACTGAGCATTCAGCTCTGCCGTTGAATTGCGATTGTTGACCATGTTGAACACACCGCCTGTCGTTATTCTTCATGCCTTTCGACCACAGAGAAGTGCCTAGAAAGACCTGCGTCTGCACCCTTGTCAAATGTCAAGGTACGTGTTGGCAGCACTAACCAATGCACAATCCAGTGACCTTACTCGCTGCTTCTCACTGTGCAGAGACTCGATCATTCCCGATGCTCTGTCTCGACAAATCATGCCCTGGAAATGTATGGGTACCTCATGCATCACGTTGTTCACAGCTGCAACGCGACTTTTCCCATTGACGAATTCAGGCCACTGTACATTAGATCGGCGCTCCCTTGCCTTCAGATAGGACAAACTCCTCAATCGCTTCGGATTTGTACACATGGACCTGGAAACGTGCAGGATCTGGCCGCATGGAGCCGGTCTTGTGTTTCCATCTCGCTCGTTGTTTTTCATTAAATGGTACACCCGCCACTTGGCAGAGGTGTCATCTCTGCTCTGCTCTTTTTCACTCACCCGCAGCCATGAGTATCTCGGTTTCTTCCCCCGGTGCGGCGGAAAAGCCAACTTTTTCTGAGAAGAATTTGCATCCTGAAGGCACAATCGTTGCCTTGAGCAATGATCACGGCGAACCCAGCGTCCTCGAGGGACCAGACCCAAGCGACCCTCTCAACCCACAAAACTGGAGTCCATGGAGGAAGCGACTTTTGTTTCTTGCCCTGATGTCCAGCAGCATTCTGGCGGATGGGTAAGGCATTATATGGTTCGGTAATTGAGTTCTGACCTTGGGACTAGTGCTATGACATGGGGCTCGACTCTCGTTGCCCCTCAAGCCATCGAGTGGCATACCTCGATCGAGCATTCAGCCACTTCTCTCAACTACGGAATTCTGTTGCAGGGATTTGGCGGGATAATTGCCGTTCCATTCATTGATGCTTATGGTCGGTAGGTAGTCTCATACTACTACTTCGCCTTGCCAGCTTCTCCTGGGTCCAGATGTATCTAACCGCCCTTTGGTTCACAGTCTTCCTATATGGCTATATCCACAAGTAGTCACCCTTTTCGTCGTCTTGGGCTGTGCTTACGCGGAGACATGGTCTGTCTTTACTGCTCTCCGCTCGCTGCAAGGACTCTTCGGTACCGTTCCGCAAGTCATCGGCCTTCCCATTATTTACGATATGTACCCCCCCAAAGACTGGCCATTCTACATCAACATCTGGGGTACAACATTCCTACTCGGACCGACTTTGTTCCCCGCGCTGGCCGCGTATATCCTCCAAGGCACAGACTCCTGGCGTGACACCTTCAAAGTCCTTGCCGGAGCATATGGCTTTTCCACTCTGATGATTCTCTTGTTCGGCCGAGAGACATACTACAACCCCTCGACTCAAAGACTACCTCTGAATCGTTTTAAATCCTTCTTCGGAACAGGAAACACGAACCTCCCCAAATTAGAGGCTCTGCGCGCTTCGGC
This sequence comes from Cladophialophora exuberans, assembly GCA_030068005.1. Taxonomy (NCBI): domain Eukaryota; kingdom Fungi; phylum Ascomycota; class Eurotiomycetes; order Chaetothyriales; family Herpotrichiellaceae; genus Cladophialophora; species Cladophialophora exuberans. The sequence goes on from JANSVK010000050.1 coordinate 24,930, forward strand.
GACTACTATCATAAGACTCACCTTCACACCCTCAGTTCTGCTCGTCGGTATCGCGATGATGGTCAACTGCTGTTGGCCTATCGGCATCGTGGCAACAATCGACGCGTTCGTACGCTCGCCACCATACCTATTCAACAACATTGAGGATGCCTCGATACGTTTCTCCGCTGTCATCGGCTGTCTGTTCGGCTTTGCTATAGGGTACGTCTTCAACGAGTGGATCTACAGAGGTTCCGGCGGGCGACGCATCCCTCACTGGCGGAGCGAATACCGGCTGCATGGGGTGTGGGCGCCCATCGCTTGCATGGTATGCGGCCTGCTGACCTACGGCCTCACTCTGAACTGGAAGAAGTCCTGGGTTGGATTGGCATTCGGCTGGATGCTCGTCAACGTTGGCCTGATCGGCGCCATGGTCGCCATCACGTCGTTTGGGCTCGAGAAGTATCCCACCCATGCGGCTATCGTGTCCGCCATTCTGAATATGTGGCGTACAAGTGGAGGTTTCTCGGTGGGCTATTTCCAGCCCAGTTGGATTAAGAGGGACGGCGTGGCGGCGGTATTCGCGACTCAGGCTGCGATCGTGGCCGTTGCCGAGCTGGGTCTGATCGGCACGGCGATTTGGATAGGCCGCCGGGCGGCAAGAGCCAAGATCACGGAGGTGACAGCTTGAGAGCTGAAGCTCTACACAAGTATTTTGTTCAGGTGATGATGTGATCCTTTCTAAGCCGTCGCGGAGATGAACAGAGCGTAATGAATCCAAGGTCTGGTATTGCATGTCAGACATATTATGTATACAGTGCGACAAGACTAGACTACTTGGAGCTAGTAAACCCCCCAGTATCTTAAATCATAACAAATTCTCTGTCATTTATATCGTAGACACCACGTACTCAAGCACCCAGGAACTCGGCGATCTTCTCGCCGATGCCCTGATCCTCCTTGGGTCTCTCGACAGCAGAGCCACCAAACCCCATGGCGCCAAGGATATTCTCTCCTCGTTCGCCTAGCTTGCCTGGCGCGTTTTGCGCAAGACTATGGCGATGGATGGTCTCATCACCTTTCAAGCCTTCGACGCTGTTATCGCTGTCGACCGATAACGACGGGCGGTGGTGCGCCTGCAACGGATTGGCTTCGTCCGAGTAATTCGTTGGCTCGGCGGGGATGCCTGAGCCGCGACGTTCTTGCGTGATACCATCGGTGGCAGTAGCAGCAGTTGCATGTGGCTGGCCCTTGGACGAGTCGAAGGGGCTTGTGTTGGAGAATGAGATAGCCTCAGATTTGGTGTGAGGGTATGTTGAGCCCGTGTTGGGCAGACCAGACATGTTGTTTGAAGAAGACATAAGTCACTGCACTTAATATCGAGCAATTGTTGTAGATAGATTTAGCAGGAAAATCAAGCATTTCTCGACGGTTCTTGTCCAAGATATAAGAATACATATAGCATGCGCTTAAAGTGTCTCGGTTCCCGACCGGTATGATTTTCCATATCAAGCGTCATACACGAGGGTTTAGAAACCTTCGACAACCCCATTACACCAGTAAGTGACCAGATCTCGCCCGCCCTCCCGCAGATCCACATTTCCTGATTAGGGATTCTCGTAGATCGATCTGGAAACGTGCTCCAAGCGGGGCTTGGGATTGGAGCCTATAGCCATAGTCAAAGGGTTCATGCTGAGGTGCTGGCAAAAGGAACGACAAAGGCGGTCATCTGTTTTTGTGTTGCGAGCGCAATGAGGAGGAAGCTGAGGAGAGGCGCGAATGAGGTTCAATGCCAAGCTGCCTGCCAAGACCGAAAGTCGCGCTTTTGCGTCATTCAAAAAACAATCCCATTTTCTTTTCACTTGCACCTTTCCCATACAAGCCAGCGGACAAAATAATTGGCAAGGTGGTTAGTCCTCTGGTAGGGTCTAGTGTCAACGCTCTTACTGTATGTGTTGGGACTGTCGGTACCACCCTCTTACCATTGTTGTTAAAAATGGAAATAAAGTCGAGATGGGCCTGAGACCCAACACATGTACCCGAACGTTGACGGGCGGCACCTACCAGAGGACCAACCCATCCGCCGGTATTGCTCCCAATGTTTTTATGGTGTTTCCATTGGCCTAGTGCTTTTGCTCAACGAAGCCGACGAGACCATGCATCGTGACAAGAAAGGTCACGAAAGCCATGAGACATTGGGTAAGGCCAGTGCCACCTTGGATGTCGTTTCCGTGCAGCTTCGCCCAGAGGACTCCCACGAGAGAGCTCATTACCAGACCTATGATGCCTAGTATTCCAATCCGAAAACCGTCAACACCATCGATGAGCTGCATTCCCCATCCCATTAATAACTTTCCGTCATCACTGACAGCCAATTTTTCTTTCAGCTTCTTCGGTATTCTTGCGAGTATCCGTGGGTGTTCGAGACACTTATGTCTTCGCTCGAAGTAGTGCAACAGAGTATTTGGGCCCCAAGGACGGAGACAATCTGTGTCAAAGTCGTCTTTACATGGTTGGTAATGTTCCTTGCTTTCAGGATATCCCGGTCTTTGGCGAATTTCGACATGCTCGTTGTCGAAGAGCAATTCAAATTTGACGTACTCGATCGAGGTAATTTTGCGAGGATTTAGTATTCCCTTCAGTGTTCGTGCGTGGTCGTTGACAATCTTCCTGAGGAGATCAAAATATTCGAGGTCTGTGCTTATTGATTCGGCAGGAGGCTGAATCAATGCTGGGATTCGAGCGCCTCTTGTCGCGCACGTCAAGTAAAATGCTCTCGACCTAGCCACATTTGATGGCCCGGGCCTTGCCTGAGATTCGAGTTCTATATCCCTGTCCCTCCTCTGGTGCCTTTCCCAGTTGAATATCCTAACAAAAGGTACCGAGAGCGACCCCGTTGCGATTATGTTGAATAATGATGCTCGCCAGCCACCTCGGTCCTGGGGAGCGCGAGAAGCCGGTGGTGCCATTTCTCTGAAATACTTGTTGACCTCTGCTTCGAGGTCTCTGGCAGCATCTGCCATGTATTCAGGATAATCGTCCCAGACCATGGTCCGACAAGGGCATAGAAACCTGATTCGCACCATTCCAGGGGGTAAGGGTGGCTCTCTTATCACTCGCCGCCCATTATTAAGCCAACGTGAGGTCCACCCAGAACGCTCACGAGGTGGTCGCTCGGTGCCCGCCGAGGCCAAATCGCTGACGTCCGTGAGTTTACTTTCAGTACTATCTCTGCCAGAGCTGGCAGTCTTTGAAGACGACGGACTTTCGGTTGAGAATTTTTTACTTCGAAAAGGCAGTGATCTGGCCTCCCATGCAGTTGACGGATTAGTTTGAGGTGTCTCTAGATTTTCTGAATTTAAAGACGTAGGGCTCAAAGTGTCGCCGGTATCTGCTCGCGCCTCTGCTGCACTTGAATTGACAGTCTCTTGTGTGGTGTGATCAATGCTCGTATTTCTAGACGCTCTCTGCATGGGGGTATTCGACCGTTGTGGTGAGGATGCTAAGCTCACAAGTAGAGCTCGATTCGACCCAGCACTAGGACCATGTCCCGTTGGGCTTACGAAAATATAATTGCAATGCGAGCACTTCCGTTGACCGCAAAGGGGACAGTCGCGTGGATAAAGCGCAAGCAAGTTGGTGCTCTTACAATCATCGTTGCAACACTCCCATGCATTAGCACGTTTATACCCATATCTTGGGCTTGGCCGAGTTTCCATGTCTATGATCAGAGTTGCAATACGTCGTGAGAAGTCGTCGCTGCCGTTGTCACTGTGAGACCGTGGTAGTATGTCCCTCCGTCACCTAATCGTTCGGCACAGACGCTCGACTAGAAAAGACAATCGTATGGGATGGGTTTGAGGGCCAAAATCGGTGATAAGAGTCCATCTTTCGAGGAAAGACGTGCGCACAGCCACTTTGCAGTGCGTATTTCCTGGGGTAGAATCGTAGTTGCAGCATGACTTTAATGTCAACAAGCACCGATTCTTAGCAGGATGACGAAATTATCGAAGCGGTCCAATCATAAAAGATCGATACAAGAGGCGGAGTGCAGTTGCATTGGGACAGCGACTTCACCGGTCAGCATGTGCTGGAGAAGTCGATCGCCCAAAGCCGCGAGTCCGACAATATCGCTGGCGAATGCCTTGCTCCTACCTGGTCAGCAAAACGCAAGCATCGACGGCGGCTGCGGCCTACTTGCGCTCAAGTACGGCACTGATGTTCCAAAGCTATTTTATCTCCCTTGTTGCATAAGTATGAGTTTTAGAGGGAGCTTTGACTCTTCAGAAAATGAGAAAGAGTAAAGTGAATTGATGCAGAAAAGTACGTCTCACAGTTGGCTCCAGGACTAATTCCTGAATTAATCGGAACCTAGAAGTGAAGATCACAGCAGAAGCGAAACGCTCTCATGATGCACGCTCATATGGACAACCCTCCTTAGGAAATAACATCTCTGCCTCTAAAAGTCACAAGAACTCCAAAGAACGTAGAGTCGCGACTCGAGTCCATTCCACAGAGATTTGCCGCTCAGTCACGGCGGCCGTCGTCCATAGACAACATAACTGCTCACTTGGGTCAGCATTTGCCACAGCATACCGAGGACACGGGGCGGAATAAGGGACGCTTACAAGTGGTAGTAGCCGTGAATGTTCCTGTCCTTCACATCTCTCCGAACATCGGCGAGGAACACTTCGACCTCCGCAGGGGTCCAATTCAGACAGCGTGTAAACAGCATCATTGTCAAACCCTGAATACCCTGGGTCATGTTGACGGTCTCCAAAAGGCCCACCTGTTTCAGTCGGCGGTCCTTTGCCCATGGTCCGACGGGAAGTTTGAGAATGTGTTCTTCAACGTCGATGAACCCTGCGTCTTGCATCCATCCTTTCAGATTCGTGGGAGATCTCGCATCTGCTCCAAATGGAATACCTAAAACATGGCGTCAGTATGAACTCGAATCACGATGCAAAACTGCGTGGACACCATAGGTATAAATGTGATAGCGAACTTACTAGCCTCGAAAAATTTGGCGCCCCATTGATAAAGAGCCGAACTCTCGGAAAGTGAGTTGTCATCACTGAGCATAAAGGGATGCTTCTCATGCCATTCTACCCACCCTCCGGGTTTGACGAATCTGTGGAAAACAAACAGATCAGTCAACGGGAACGGATGCAGCTGAAATATCGCAAAAGACTCGTTCTTACTGAAAGCATTGACGAATGAGCTTCGGCCAGTTCCGGATTGCGCACACAAAGTTGCGATTATGAATGTAGTCGAATTCACCCTCATCCCAGGTCCAGTCGGCTTCCGCGTCGTCAATCTCAAAATGACAGTTTGGAGGCACCATAGTAGGTTGGATGGGACTTAAATCCGTGCCTGTCACGTCGGTGGCTGGGAACGCGTCGGCAAAATCGATGGCCCAAATCCCAGTACCGGTTCCAAGGTCGAGGACTTTCATGGGACTGGGGTGTATTGGTGCCCAGAATAGTTTGTCTCCCAGCACTGCGAATGTCGGTCAGCGGAAGTTACGTCCCATCAATCGATTGGCGGTGCTAGAAAAGAGGTTGGTGCATGACTGGGAAACCTACAGTGTGTCATCATGGCATGCTGCATATCCAGGCGCTCGGTCTCGGGCTCGTCATTTGGAAATGCGTACTCTGTAGTCTAGTATCAACATCATACATTCAAAGTCACTTGGAACCAGCGACCCGAACTCACGTGACTGCCCATAAGAATGATATCGACGGCCATGTTCCCAAAGTCCTCGAGTGACACTTGAAGCTAGGGAGGTCAAGTCGCTCTCTCTGTACTGATCAGTGATTTGTTTTCCGTCCCGTATCATAACACTCACATTGAAGAACCATATGCCGAATCTCTATCATCGTCTCGCTGGACCGGAAAGAATAATTAGCTAACTGAGAAGTCGGATTCGAAAAGGAACATGGACATACATCAATCTCAATAGGTTGATCGAGCTGATTCAGATGTTCTTGAGTCAATGGTGCAAATGTGAAGTTGGCTGGGAGCCCGGGTTGTTGTGCAGATTGTGATTGAGAGGCTGCAGGTTGAGGCGTAGTTTCATTCGGATCGTCTGGGGTCTGAGATGTAGATGCCATTACTTCCGCGGTCTTTTGCCTCCTCGGCCTACGAGTGAGTCCCTGAGTGGGAGACAGGGCCCAAGAAAATAGCACTCTATAGAGTTCTGTAGCGCATCCCACATGTGTTGTCGCAGATCAGAAGAAGCCACGTACACTATGTTGGTACACACTTGGATAAAAAGTGAGAATACGTGGAGTCAGCGGACGACAGAAAAATGACAATGCTATGGCCACTGCAACGAAGAATAAGAGAACTTCAAACGGGGAAGAGCAATGTACCAACTCAAGGCACGAGAAGAAAAGCTAAGTTCGACATAATCACTTGCAATACCAGTTTTTGTTGTACGGAGTAGCGGAGTATTGCATCAAGGCTGTCACAGGGCACGTCGCTTAAGTGCACCACAGCGGCAACTGCAGCAATCAAAGGTGACGGGGAAGGAAACAAGAGGGCTGCATGATGCCTGAAGTCGAGCTTATCAGCGGCAGTTTAGCGGTAGTTTGCGGGCAGTCTTTAGGATCGTTCACCCCCGAGCGGCCCGAAAGGATCCGGTCCGCCAGGCCAAGAGGGCCAGCGATCCAGCCAGGCAAGGCCAGAAATTCCCTAAGGGGTGCTTAAGACAGTCTCAGCGTCTGAAGTGAAGAAAGGATCTTCAGCGGCACATTCGGCAATTGAGTGCCGTCCCATAGGCACGACTCGTGGTAACCTTGCGAAGGTGCTCGGGTGGTCTATTACTGCCCAGACACTTAGTAGACACCAAAGGTAAAGTTTTTTAGGCCATATTCTAGTCTGATCGTCTCTCGTGAGTCTCTTCTACTAGCATCAGCAAGTGACGTGGCCATCGAACCACAATCTCTGGCCTTCAATTTCTTTTGCCCAGCTCGTGTGTCCTCGTCAAGTCTACCCCATGTACTTCTAAAATACTAAGCAAAGCTACAAAATGATTGTGACACCATGATATGACCCTTGCATCCTTGTCACCAGAATTACTCACTTCCAGCTCACCACCGAACCCCACCTCTCGGTTGGTACACTTCGTTGAAGAGCCAAGCGTCTTCGAATCCACCTTGTGACCTCTCATCTGTCCTTCTCTCTCTCACAGATCTGCTCAAAACAGAGAAGAGCTTCCGCATAATGGCCGAAGAGAAGAACCCTGTTCATGTCCTCATCATAGGTGCAGGTATGTGACAGTTTCCGGCTCGACTTCCTGTTGGACCAAATTTTGTAACTTGTCACTGCATATGTGGTTACACAAAGCTAACCACACCCAAATAAACAGGTATTGTTGGCCTTCTTATTGCCCAAGGCTTAAAGAAGGTACGTCCTCATATTGCAGAGGCGTTTATCTTTTGAAGAGGCACGCTCACATCCTGCCAGCATGGCATATCCTGTGCTGTTTATGAATCAGAGACCTCGGTCGACACCTATCGACCTCGAGAATGGGGCATGTCGGTACAGTGGGGGCTCCCCATGCTGGCCGATTGCCTGCCCCAAGAGCTGTTCGATCGAGTCTACACCGCTGCGGTTGATCCTCACTTTACTCCGCCTGATCCTGGGCACCTCCCCACCTACAACGGTCAAACCGGCGAATTGTTGAAGAACATCCCACTCTTGCGCATGTACCGCGTCTCTCGTCGACGGTTCAGGAAACTATGTAGCGAGGGCATCGACGTGCAGGTAAGTTTGTAAAACATGAGATAAGGGCAATCCCGTTACCAAAAGCTAATTCTAGTTTCAAAATTTGTATAAAGTATAACAAAAGCCTCGTCGATGTTACATACGATGACGACAAGTCCACTGTGACGGCTGTGTTCCAGGATGGAACCCAGGCTACTGGTACTATGTTGGTCGGAGTTGACGGCGCACAGTCCAAGGTTAGGTACACCATATTCGGAGAAGATGCTCAACCTTGCAGTGTGCCTTACTCTGCCGTCAATTTGCACGTCTGCTATAACGATGCTGAAAAGGCCAAATTCGTTCGTCAGGGACATCCTATCATGACCATGGGCATGCACCCCAATGGGTACTGGCAATGGATTTCAAGTAAGGACCTTGTCTCTGGTCAAACATTTGCAAATGTCATGAGTTCTCACCTTGATCACAGTTCAAGAAGTGCCAGACCCGGATGATCCCGCCACCTGGGTGTTCCAGCTGCAGACCACGTGGCACAAAAAGGAAGGTGAAGATGTAACTTCCCTGGCAAATCTAAAGGCCAAGGCTGAAGGAATGGGAGAGCCGTTCCGCTCCGCCAACCTGTGGATTCCCGAAGGCACAAAACTCTACTCGAACAACTTGTCATACTGGGTGCCGCGGCCTTGGGATACTCGTAAAGGCAGGGTTCTCCTTGCCGGCGATGCTGCTCATCCCATGACGTTCCAACGAGGCCAAGGCTTGAATCATGGTATTGCAGACGCTCGAAGCCTGGTACTGAAGTACCAGGATGCTCAGGCCGGAAAAATGACCTTCGAGGAAGCTGCAGAGGCTTATCAGGCCGAGTTGGTAGATCGTGCGGGCGAGGAGGTCCGTTTGTCCATGGAGAACACTGAGATGCTCCACGACTGGGAGCGGATGGCGAATTCGCCCATCATGCAGCGTGGGGGTCATCCAAGAGGGGAAAACCCGGACGCGAAACCTGATGCGGAGTGATTTTTCCTTGCACCTTTTCTTGAGTCATAGCGAATCCCAGAAATGCTCCATTTTGGAGCATTTTGGACAAACCAAACGAGTAGATAGCCCAAATGTCAGAGAACATGAGAGACATGCATCCTCGGCACCGAGCTCGGAGATCGTAATTGAGTCAAGATCGTCGCCGAGAATGTTTCGGTGCCCTAAGCGACCTCATAAGCAGCTTTGATGACCCCCATGCTACGATAGGTTGCACTACATCGCTTACGGGGATGCCGCTTGGAGGGGTCGGGACTACTCGATGCGTCTGCATGCACGCCAGCATGAAGAATCACAAACCAGCCTACAATCCTTGCCTTCTTTAGATGACATTTCCGCTGGCCGTTGTCTCGCTTGTTGAACTGTTGGCCCAGTGGAAAATAGCTCCATTATTCGCTGTCGCCCAAGCCCATATGGACCTTTTTGTCGCACACACTGCCCAGCAAGAAATCTTTCTCTCTGTTAGATAAGGTGTCTTGCCATCCGTTGAGTCTTATTGGAAGATAGATAGTAGCCATTCTTTCCACTCATGTCGCCATACAAACCTGCCCCAGTACACCTTGTCGGCAGTTTCCCAGCTCCAGATGCAACCACAGCATTGTCAAGATGCGGCAAAGCATTGAAGGGACGTCTCCATGCCATCCCTGACGGGGAACCGGGATGGCGCTGGAACTTCACCATCGGCCTGGTACAGAAGAAAGCTGTGGAAAACCCGGCGATTGGCAAGATCTGGCGTGAGTACAACGACAAATATGACCCATTGCCGGTCAAAGAGGCGCCAGCCGAGGAGGTCGCCCAGCTGCGTGAGGCCATCAAAGCCACGTCATGGAAGCTCGGATACGACGAAGACGCCGTCGAGTCGTACAAGACGTTCTGCAAGCTACGGAACGAAGGCGTGATCGACAAGGACGTCCGCTTCCAGGTGTGCCTGCCAGGGATGTCGAGTTTTGCCATCTTCGTCAAGCCTGCCTACCAGTACCTGGTTGAGGATCTCGCATATCAGGTCCTGCTGCAGGAAACGGAGGCAATAGTCGCGGCCATCCCCGCCAAGGATCTGGCCCTGCAGTTTGACATCGCCAGCGACTACATCAAGAACGAGGCTCAGCTGCAGGGTCCGTCGTCGTATCTGAGTACGTTGCGAGAGGACTTCCACCCACCGGCAGAGGATGCCATGGAACGCTATGCAGGCCAGTACGCCGGCCTGATTGCAAAAGTTCCCTCGGACGCGTACACGGGCCTGCACATCTGCATGGGCAACATCAACAACAAACCCGTCCTAGCACCGCGAGATATGAGTGTCATGGTCAAGCTGGCCAACCGCATCATCTCCAAGGCGGCAAGCAGCAGATCGGTGCAGTGGGTCCACTTCGGCACTCTACCTGAGTGGAAGGACGAGATGCCCTATGCACCGCTCACAGGACTTGACAAGAATGTCGCGGTATATCTGGGCGTGGTGTATCCGAATGATCTGGAAGGTGCGAAGGAAAGAGTCGCCGCGGCAAAGAAGCAGTTGCCGGTGTTTGGCGTGGCTCCGCCATGTGGTCTTGCGAGGACTTCTGAGGAAGGTGTCCAGTCAGTCCTTGATATACTCAAGGAGCTAAGTCCAGAGGCCTAGCTGTGTAGGTAGGAGAGAAGTTGAGGGCAGTCCGGGGGCATCCATGCGGAGGAGCTTTGATAGTCCGCTTCGGCTCAGAGAGATTGGTCTTTCGAGCTCGGACCACAAGATTTCCCTTCGCTTAAGAGCTACGAAAGAACCAGAGCAAGTCTAGAATTTATCAGAATCCATAAAAACCTGATCCCCGGGAGCAAAGGTGGCCGGAGAATACGAGTTCGCCAGCTTAGCCAGATACTTTAGTCACATGACACAAGCTGGCTCTCACGTGATAGAAGCGCAGGTGTTGGCAAGTTTGCCATGCCAGCTCCTCCGGGCCTCACCTCCGTACGTGACTTGAAGTCTTGGTGACACCGAAGGGTGATCATTTAAGTTTTAAAATTATCGCGACTTCACGTATATTGATGAATGAATGTACTCCTCGGCGCTCGTACTCTACTTATTGCAGTGTCACTTGAGTCAATTATGCCCCATCTACGGCAGATTGTTTCAATTTGTTTCTGATGATGCAGTGGCACCGCGTCCCAGCAGACTCGAACAGTCCGACGCCGAGCTGGGGTGGTGCTCTGGCTAGGTGTTAGCTGGTAAGGCGTTTGCTCCCACATGAACGGACGACCGATTGCTCTTCGCGCCTTCCCTTGTCCCTCAAAGGCGTATACGCCCCTATCATAAGTCATGCCAAGATATGGAAATCGGCCTCGCACTGAGGGCGACGTGTTTGGACTCAGATAAATTGTGATGTCCTTGCATCCTCCATACACCCTCCTGAATCATCCTGGAAAGCAGTTGACCTCTTTACTGTGTCAGCCGACCTCCCCAAAAGACGAGGCATATCAGAACATCGAGGATACGAACCTAGGTGTTTAGAAAGATGACGTTGGGGCTGGTCTGGGCCCCGGCCTAATTATATCAGCAATGATTGAGCTACAAGCGCTGAATTTTCCAAGCATAGTGGTGCCTGGGAACACGAAGGCGACAGGGCTCGAAAGAGAGCTCCATGAGCTCACCGGTCCTCGTGTTGGATCTGGGCGCCGAGCCCTTTGCCATCTGGTGATTGGCCCTCCGAAGTCCGCTCGTTTTTGAGCTGAACGTGAACAATGTTCAAGTTTCAACTGCCTGAGTCCCTTGATTGTCCTTCAAGCCACCTTTGCAAGACCATAGCTGAGACTTCAGCAAGCAGTAACCACTGTTCCAGACCCAGCGATGAGCGGGGAAATATTTGTGGTGTCAAACACGAGTTGCGAGCTCCAGCTTCAGCTCCAGCCTCGTACATCACGACATGAGCCTAGAACATTACTGCCCACCGGTTTTCAGCTACAGAAAATTGCTCGAAAAGACAGGAACTATCCTAATGATCTTCTTTGGCGGAAAATGGTATAAGTATCATGCGTGGATCTTGCACTTTTTCTTCCTCGCCTTCTCTCCCCATACCACGCATCTAAGTGATCCCCCACAATCAAAACAGGCCTGAGTCAAGCATTGAGAAGCAAGAATGGCTCCCATCGATATTCGAGGAAATGTGGTTGATCCAGCCAACCCCGGAGACATCGTCTTACCCCCAACCGCTGCTGGTACGGACTATGTCTTGGTTCAACTCAACCAGCAGATGGACTCAGACACTCTTGGTGCCCTCGAAGAACATGGTGCGAGTGTCATCAAAAGAATGGTGGACAACACTTGGCTAGTGCATTACCCTCCAAAAGACACACAGTTGCATGTTCTAGAAACCATCCCTACCGTTGAACATGCTGTGGTGTATCTGAACGACTTCGTGGTGCACACAGACCTGAAAAACAACACTGCCGATGGTGAGTTGGGTCCATCTCAGGAATTGCATTCGTGCTTATCGAAATAATGGCACAGTGCAACCCGGAGGAACACAGCGAGTCTCAATTATGCTACATGAGCCAGCACGTGAACAAACGGAACAGATCATCAATGAAATCCAAGGGCAGGGCAATACTCAACTGATCAGCTCATCGGAAGGCGTCCTGCATATGGTTGTCGATCCGGCTAATCTTGAACGCATCGCGGCTTTGGACGGTGTCCAGGCTATCGAAACTATCACTCCCATCATGCCTTACAATGATGTCATCAAGGAGATCTCTGGTATCAACAGCATCAATACGGACTTGAAGGCTAGCAGCAAGCCTACCCTGACTGGGGACGGTCAGGTCGTTGCCTTAGCTGATACTGGCGTGGATGCGAACCACCCTGCGTTCAAAGACAAAATAGCCAGGCAGTTCTGGATCACTGGAGAAAAGAAAGACACTGGTGGCCATGGTTCTCACGTGGCTGGTACCATCCTGGGCAGCCCGATGACCAGCTTTGACAACAAAGATTGTGGTGGCATGGCCCCAAAGGCTCGAATCTGTTCACACGGCGGAATGTTCAGGAACAGAAGAGTACAAGCAGCAGATCTATTTGGCGAGGTATATAAGCAATCTGATCTCAACTGCCGCGTCCACAACAACTCCTGGGGGGCTGCTTACAGCCAAGAGGAGAGAGAAGCCGCCGATCGGGGAGAGATCACACTTCGACAATTCGCTTACACCATTGACAACGCAGAGCCGGTTGACCAATTTGCACTTGACCATCCAGACTTTCTCATTCTTTTCGCAGCTGGTAATGACGGTCTCAAGACCACCGTCACAGGGGCCCAGGTAGGCGCCTATGCAGCTGCCAAGAACGTCTTGACTGTTGGCGCAACATTTTCGGCTCGTCCTATGAGTCAGCGATGGCACGTCGACTATACCGCAGAAAATGAAGAGCTCTTCAAAGAGAAAGACCCGAGAGCTTTCCGTCGTGGCAAACTTGCGCCTTTCAGCAGCAAGGGACCTTGCTTAAACAGTCAACGGACCAAACCCGACGTGGTTGCTCCAGGCTCCGCTGTTCTTTCGGCACGCAGCAGCGACTTTGATCCGGAAGAACTCGAGAAAACTTTGAGTGGCGCTCTTTGGCCACCCGGTGTCGAGCTGGACGACAAGATTGTCTTCATGAGCGGCACTTCGATGGCCACTCCCGCTGTTTCCGGCTATGCCGCTTTACTGCGTGAGGCTCTGGACAAATGGCAGGGGATGAAGCAGCCCACTGCTCCGTTGATGAAAGCACTCTTCATCAACGGTACCACTCCTCTGCCTAATATTTCCCGAGAAAGACAAGGCTTCGGCGAAGTCGACATGGTCAAGGTCCTGCGTCCGGTGAAGACGCCGCTCGCCGACATCACAGCAGGCAAAGCCGCCTCAGGTTGGATTCAGGACACCATGAACAAGAATCGAAGCACCCAACTGAAGAAGACCAAAGCGGTCGCTCCGGCAACTGTGTCAGGAAAGCAAATCTACATCAAGATCACGCTGGTCTATCACGATCGGCCAGGAGACCAGATCCAGAACCGCATGAACTTGTACGTCGAGCGCGATAACGGGAGCAGAACCAACACGGCACCAACCACGCAGTTCGACAATGTGCATCAGCTCGTCATTGGGCCGCTCACGGCGGGAGAAACCTTGACGGTTGGTGCAGAGGCGCTGTTGATCATTGCGGGAGCGATGCCCTTCGCGGTAGCTTGGGATTGCTTTTATGTTTGAGTGTCGTGAGGTAACGAGGCGTACAACTGGATACCTTAGGTTGAGAATGTAGGTAATTGATGGGGATAATTGGTATGTACAAGCTCGGACATCGAGATAACGAAAGGACCATATTGAATGTCATGTTTGAAATGGTTTGCAGAACATGAGGAAAATAATGGTAGCTCCAAGAGATAATTAAAGTGCTTTCAAAGTTCACTCTTAGGTGCCGAATCTAGATCCGTAAATTTTCCCCTAAAATCTGTCAGATAGGGGTCGTGATGTTTTCGAGAAGTATCGGCTTTTAGGCACATAGATAATCTCGCACTAAATCGTCCTAACTATTTTATCGACCGCCTGAGGCTCAGGGGCTGCAGCCTTAATCAGGAAATTTGTCGGGTAGGACTTACTCAGCATCTTTGGCTCGTCTTGTCTTGGCCCTCTTTCCCCAGTCACACGTGGCTGCCACAAAGATCTTAACTCCAACAGGAAGGGCGAAAGGAAGGGAAGCTCCGTACCTACTTGGGCAGGGAGATGTTAGGCGAGGCAGTGGCGCAAAGACTCGAACCCAGTACAAGCGAGTTTGCGATCGATCTGCTGACCCTCCTGTTGAGCCTTTGCTCTTTACAGAGCTTAGTTAAACCTCTCCGAAGAAACCATAGTAGTTACTAATACAAGCCTAGATTCCTTACTAGCGAATAGATCGATCTTTGCTGAGCCCAACCCCCCTTCCATCCTTGGCTAGATTAGACGATATTCGCCGATAAGTGGGAGCGGGAATTACAATGTACAAAGTCGAGTCTCGACAATTAGGGTATTTGGTTCTCCCGAGAGCATTTGCAACTCAGCGAGCAATCTTGCCACCTAGTTGGGGTCCTCAATCTTACTTCTCTCAACGGTCGGTATTAAGGTCAGCCATGACCGTCAGTATCTACTTCATCCCTCTGCCGACTGGCAGGGAGTCTGAGCACCAGAAATACCTCGAAAATGCTGCTTGTAGATCACACAGTGCCAAAGTCGCCCACTCAAGACAATATAGGCCGAAAAGGTGTGAGTGAAGGACGTGATTACGTCTTACATGATCAGTTACTGAGCTGTGTTTGACAGTACCTAGAGGTCAGACCTGCAAGACGAACCAAACAGCAAACCGCGGACTGAACAAATTCAGGCTGGCAAAGATCCAACCGAAGACCGAGTCGACGCTTCCGTTGCCTCGGTCACCCTGGAACGATGGAGATTTTGAGCCCTTCCGCTCGACAGCGATTCCGAAGGACGCAGAAGTAAATCGGCTATTGGAATTTACAAAAGACTGGCTTCTCCCTAACAAAACAACCGCCACCGAAGTTCATAGCTCGAGTTTCTTGGAGCTGAGGACCACATTGTGGCACGAGACGCTCACGGGACTGAGAGACCCGTGCATCGGGTTTGCCTGTCTCTCGCGGTCCGCCTTCGTGCTCGCCTCGACGACGAATGATGACTGCCACATGAAGCGACTGGCTTTGACATTCAAGGCCAACGCAATCTCTCGACTCCGATCGATCTTGTCCGAAGGAGACACCACGGAAGTCAAGGCAGGTTTGGTAGAGCGCATTTGTGCTATACTCGCTGCCGACGTGGCGGAATTGAACTTCTCAGCTGCCTCGGCTCATGCTCGAGCCATAGGTAGATTGTTACCTGCTGGATCTGAGGTGACGAGGCAGTTAAGTCTCCGACAAACCTATTTGTTGATAGGGCAAGACATTACTCGCGCGGTCTTATCATTATCGAGACCGACCTTTGATCTACTTCAGTGGGAGGCTCAGCAGAAACGACCGAGGCCTCCAGGTCCTCGACTCGGAAGTCTCACGACTGACATTTCATGCGATGCAATAAAACACGCTATCAAGAATCTTCAACTGGCGTCACTTCTATGCTACGCAAAGTCTTGGTCAGAAGATTTCAACAAGCTCAGATATACTACGCAGGAAATGCTCGAGGAAACAATGCCTTTCATGTACATGCAAGGACACCTATTGAACCATTACAACAACGCGAAAGAAAATATCGAGACGGGCAAGAAGAATCGCTCACAGTCCGAACACATGGTATCAGCGTACGAAGATGCATACACAGCACTCGCCAGCCTCTACTGGGTGCGCAGCATGGTGACAAAGAAACTCGGTACAATATCAATCCTCGGCTGGACAAAATTGGCCGAATACGACGCAGCTCCTAGGATTCTACCTGAACTCAAGCGGCTTCTTCAGGACAGTGCGTCGAATCTTCTCCTCAAAGATACGGTTGCCGCAGAACTTCGGCTCTGGGTCCTCTATGTAGGAGCCATGGCTGAGCAAGCAAGTACCAAGGGGCAGGGTGCTAACGCGAGTGACTTGTTCCATACTCGGGAATTTGTGAGCTGGGCACTGAGTATGGGTATTTTGACATGGGAAGCGGCGAAGAGCGTGCTCAAGAAATTCTTGTTTCAGGATTCAGTGACTGCAGGCGTGGAGGCAAATTTCAACGTCAATGACTAAGACGAGGATGCTGAGTGAGCAAATTTCGATCAAAGACGTATGACATCTGGATCGGTATTGAACTGTGAATCCTGAGTTGCTGTAAATGTTTTTCATGTCCCGTTTCAATGGCATGGAATGCTCGTTCATGGCTATCTGGCAGGCAGTGGGCAAAATAGTTAGCACGAAGCCTTGCTGGTGGACTATAGCGCTCTCACACATTTGCGTGCGTTGAGACCGTTGGAGCACGCTGCTAACACTGTGATGTAAATACAAGATAGAGTCGAGGTCAACCAAGGACTCAATGTATCTAAACGCAAGTTGTGGCCGGAACTCACCAGGGAGGCGTCAAGTCTGACTCAGCTCACATCAAACACCTCAAGCCATGTATCGTTATCAAGTGCCCCGTTGTCCCATGGGAAGTCTTCATGGCCAAAACCGCCGTTCTGTGAGAATGCATCGCCCTTGGGTGCTTCATACTCATCCAATAACTGCAAGATGTGCCACTGATCCCTTCTCTTGGCCGCCACGTAGGCTTCTTGAATCTGTGTGGCCAGACCCTCGGGACCGCCCTCGTAGTTGTCGAGCAGCAACTTGACCATGTCAAGCCTTCCGAATTCTGCGGCTCCTTCGATTGCTTTGCGTCCGCCGATTTCGCTCGCTGAGGCGTCGATATCTGCCCCGTGCTCTAACAATATTTCAGCAAGAGCTAAATCGCCAGAGATTGCCGCTGCCTGAAGAGCAGTCACGCCATGGTCCTTGGCAGCCGGCGCGTTAATATTTGCTCCTTTGTCGATCAAGAACTTAGTCAATGTCACGTCGCCGTTATAAACGGCGGCCTGAAGGGCAGTTCGGCCCCAAGGGCCGTTGGATGGTTTTGCATTGATGTCCGCGCCTTTCTCAACCAATCGATATACGCATTGCCGCTCTTTTGTACGAACCGCGGCTTGTAGATGCGTGTGAGAATCTTCCTCTTGTTGGTTGACTTCTACGCCGCCAACTAGCAATAGTTCCATGATTGCTATCATCGAGTTCGGCGTACTATTATAGTTTGGAGATAATGTAAACCTCAGTGGGTTTCCCAGACGATGATCCGCGCCGGCACGGAGGAGGGTATCGACCATATCAAAGTTACGTTTCGAGCATGCTATCTCCAATGGTGTAGATGGCACGTTTCTTGCTGAGCCATAGATATTTGCCTTGTTTGGATCCGCGCCGTGTCGTAGAAGATACTGACATATGCCCAGATGGCCGCGATCGATGGCCGTACACAAGGCAGTGTTCCCATTCGACCAAGTATTAATATCAGCGCCTTCTTGGAGCAGAAACCTCACCATGGCGCGACTCTTGTTTCTCACAGCCAGCTGCAAAGCCATATCTCCAGAGTCCTTATTGGGTTGCTGGTCAAGCATAGCTCCCGCCTTGTACAATCTTCGTGCGACTTCGACATGATTTGTATAAGATGCCCATTGAATAGGTGAAAGCATTTGATCAGGCTCGAAAGAGCTACCTAGTGTAGAAGTGTCCATCGAGTCGAAATCACCAGGATCTTCATCGTGAACTTCTATGACTTGGCTATACTCGTGCACATTGGCGCCAGCTTGAAGAAGGATGCGGAGAGAAACAAGGTCGTTGTTGACAACTGCAGCATTAAGAGGACTTCGACCCTTCTTAGAGCATTGGTTCGGATGGACTCCTGCTTCGATGGCCAAAGAAATGTATTTGTAGTGGGAATGTTCAACAAAGCCCTGGAGAACGGATATTCCATCGATGGGTGCTGTGTCTGAGAGCATCGAGGCACCTCTACGTAGAAGGTGCTCGATGACAGCGACTTCCCCTTCTTCAGCGGCGCACTGTAGAGGTGTTCGGCCCCCTCTAAGAGATGGACACTTATTAATATCAGCACCAAAATCCAGTAAAATATCAATCATTTTCAAGTCTCTACTGTGAATGGCCGCATCGAGGGCGCCAGGACAGAAACAGGGAAGACCGAGTGCGTTCGGATCAGCTCGCGCATGCAACAGTAACAATACTAGCTCAAATCTGTGATATCGAGCAGCTATTGTCAACGCTGGTGTTCCGTCTCGAGTATTTACCAAGGCGCCAAATTCGAGGAGTTTTGAAGCAATTCCTGGGTCCTCGAGTTTACTAGCAGCTTGGAGTGGATACAGTAATAGTGGTTCCCCTTCTTCTAAGCTAGCCGTATCATCTGAAGCCGTATCATCTGAAGTCGTATCATCTGAATCCGTGAAATCATTTAAGTCGACGGAGGAGTCTAGGAGCTCTATCGCTGATAGGTTTGGGTCTGCACCATGTAGGAGTAACATTTGTACAACACTGAGTCGGTTGGAATCTGGAAAATGCCATGTGGAGATTGCAGACATGAGAGGCGATTTCCAGGCATTGGCCTCCTCCTGTTTGTAAAGGTGACTGAACTCCGCTCGCAAGGGACCATTGGGGTTTGCTCCGCAACTAAGGAGGAAATCCACCATGTCGATGTCCAGTCTCTCTGCCGCAGCGTTCAGACTTGTCAATGGAGTAGCTTCATAGCAGCCGCTAAGTGAACACAACCGATCGCCGCATTGGTCTGGGTCCTCACCACGGTCGAGAAGGGCACGGACAGTGGCCATAGAGGCTCCATTCTTGATGGCAGTAGGCAGAATATTGGCCTTTGGTATCGCTGCTCCGCGCCCTAGAAGATTCGGTATCAGATTGACACAATTTTGACATTGTGCCGCAATGGCGATGGGGGACAGGGTCCCAGTTAGTTGACACATACAAGTAAAGTTGCGTACATGAGGGTTTGAGCACGGTGTAAATAATCCTTCAGTGCTGGCTCCCGTGGTTGAATTAACGTCAGCCCCAACTGTCAAAAGCATGTTAGCGATATCAAGCCTGCCATTCCGGAGCGCATGCTGAAGAAGTGCAAAAGTCTTGTCTCCAAAATTCATTGACATGGGCCATTCAACCTCCACACCATTTTGGAGCACCTCGGTGAGGAAGTTGATCTCGCCCAGCTCGACGGCATCATGTAATAATCGGCAGGTAGCTGCTCTCGCGGACGGTGATCTTTGGTTGAAGATACAGCGAAGATTGCTAAGATACTGTGCTTCCGTTCTGCTCATAAATCGGCACAGCTGCCTTCCCGGATCCAAGTCGTTCGACAATATGAAGACGAAGTAAGGGACCAGCACTCCCATTGTGAGCTTGGATGCTGGGTCTGCCAGTTCGTTTGCTGCTTCGCTGATCATACCAGGTCTTCTTCCCATCAGTAAGGCATTGAAATACTCTTGAAATGACTCAGGAAGTGAAGCTGGCAATTGCACCCGTTTTCCGAGTTCGCCATGTGGAAATGATATGAGTGAGGTTGGAAGTGGTGCACCATGCCAGTCGGGCACAGCAGATATCCCTGGTCTTAAGCTCAGACTGGGAAATGTGACGAAGCTGGCATTGGCAAATTCTTCAATGAATATATGCAAAGGTAAGTTGAATTTGAGATTTCGAGCATTTGAAGACGGAACCAGTCCCTTTTCTTGAATGTTGGCAGACTGAATTCCCATGCTGGTGGTCGTGACTAGCTCAACTGCGGGCTCATATTAGGCATGAACACACTTTGAATCGCTGTCGACGTACGGTCGGGGGTAGTATTGAAATAGGCTTCTTTATCAGCATAGCGAGCTATTCCCTTCTTCAATTTCTTGACAGAGCATGTCCTTCCTCTGATGGAGATTTCTGCATCTGTCAGACTGAGGCGTCGTCTCTTCAGACTTTTGTGGATGCAATTGTAGTCTTGGCGTTTGTTGTTTTTCTTCCAGTGCCAGTTGTCGAACTTGCTCGTGTATTGGTATTTCCTGCCTTCGGTCAGGACGCAAGAGGTTCCCGGGAGTAGCAGGGCAAGACGTATACTTACGTGGCAAAAAAGTCATATTGCTCCGTCATGTGTGAGATGAGGCTATTCAGTGTCATGCCATCGACGATGTAAAGCTGATGAATCACGTCTTTTAGTTGCTGCCATCGGGCGTCATCCGCTGTAACTTTGATGGGCTCTTGAGACAAGGTATTAATTGACGAAAATTGATGAAATGCCATTATCGTGCGTGGTCGCGGTTATCTTCGAGCAAAGGAAGCTCAATGAAAAAGGAAGAAGAGGTCTTAGGCCAGTTTTCCCTCGCAAGTTAGTAGGGTGGGAAGAAAAGAAAATGTGGGCAGGGCTCAGGCTGGGACTTGAGTACATACGAGCAAGGCGCGAGGTGCGGTGTACCCAATTGGTGATCGTCCTGTCTGCCCAGCCACCTCACCGGTCGAATCGGTGTCTGGTTGGTGATTTTTTGGGCTCCCTGCAGGTTCCCAATATGGATGTGCCAGAATTTGGAGTTATCAGAATTGGGATATGCCAGAATTCTGATAGCAGGTGAAAAAGAGTGCTTCCAACCTGATATAAGAATAGTCTTGCCATGACGGCCACTGTCGTCTGGGTTAGAATGGATCTCTTTACTTTCTCATATGTAGCCATCGCTTTTCCACTGTCAAAGAATTGACCGAGGCTGTTTACTCACGTGTTTCCATACATAATATGGCACTTTCCGCGGAAGTGATTGTGGCTGTTGTAGGCGTATTCGTCGCTCTTCCCCAGTCAGTGCTCTGCTTGATCAAAGTGGCCCGTCTATTTCGCAAGAATTCGCCTCCAGTCTCGGAACAGACCGGTCTTCACGAGCCTAGAAATTGTCCTGATCCACCAGATGAAGCGGTAACCCACCTCCCCGAACAACGACTTTCGATACATCCACTTCCACCTCCGAATATCAGTCCTGCGGCAACGCACCTCAGAAGAAATTCAGATATACAGTTGCCTGCGTCGCCGGTGCAGCCTTCGATAGGACAGAAACTCGCGTCGGACCCACGCCACGCATATTGGACAGTGGAGTCGTTCGCTCGCTCACCCTCATCCCCGACTGCCCCTCTCACCAGGCTATTGAAAGAGTCCAAGATCAATGAGTGGCACTGAATCGATACAAATACCACTCTCAAAAGTACCGGACGAAGAGAAAGGAGACGGGATGCATGGATAAATGAAACAGTGTTTGTCAATGAGATCAGCTCCCCAGGGCTCGATATCATCACTGAATCTCAACATCGGATTATCATATTGTCACATAGCGGCTTCTGTGACGCAAAGACCAAGTCCATATTAGATCGCCTGAAATGAATTCATGATCAAAGACAAGTACATGCAGGCAGCAGGTAATAAAAAGGAGCATAAGTGGGTTTGATGATCACAACGACATACCAAGACATATGTCAATCCTACCATTTAGTCTCAAATCTCACAATTTTCGTACCCTGGACCTCGTTAACCGTTTCATCCTTAAGCCGCAGTCCTTCCATCCTCCCCCTCACTGACCCCCTTCCCTCCACCCACAATAGCAATCCCACCTCCACTCGGATCATTCTCAACCTTGACTCCTTCATCTCTAAGTGCTGCCTCCTGCTCCTCCGTCAACTGGCTGAGATCAATCGTGACCTGGGGACCCTTAAACCACTTGCGGGCATCGATGAAATAATACGCCAGAGCACCGCCCCACACGGCCGAATTGATCACACAGGTATAATTCATCGAGTCGGCCGTCGGGTTGGGGCCACCGACGGGGAACATGGACAGCAGAATCCCAAAGACGAGGAACAAGCATGCAAACCAAGCGATAGGCCGCGAGAACTTCTCGCCCGTGTAGATCGGACCGGGCGAGAACTTCTTCTGGCCCCAGATCAGTCGGCACAGGATGGGCGTGCCCCACGCGAGATTATTCCCCGCGACGGCGAGGGAGAACAGCGCGGCCGCAGCAGCTGGTGCGATCAAGCAGAGCAGACCCAGCACCGCGGCGAGGAAGGCACAGCCTAGCGTCGTGCGCACGGGGATATATCCCATCTTCTTAGAGATATGGCGGAAGAAGCTGGAGA
Source organism: Cladophialophora exuberans (assembly GCA_030068005.1). Taxonomy (NCBI): domain Eukaryota; kingdom Fungi; phylum Ascomycota; class Eurotiomycetes; order Chaetothyriales; family Herpotrichiellaceae; genus Cladophialophora; species Cladophialophora exuberans. The sequence continues at coordinate 47,291 of JANSVK010000050.1, forward strand.
AGGGCAAGGCACCGTCCCGCGAGAAAGCCCAGGCCTGGCGAGACGCGGCGACGAGGATCGAGATGCCCATGAGGAACTGGACGATCATCAGCAGCGACATGAAGCCCAGCGCGCCGTTCTTGCCCAGCGAGTCGAAGTAGATCTGCGCCATGGGCTGGCCGAACGCCGAGCCCAGCAGGCTGTCGAGATCCTTGACCATCGTGGCTGCGATGACGATACAGCAGATCCAGCCGAAGAGCCAGCACGATCCGATAGAGAACAGGATTCCGAATGGCGCAGCCTTCGTCGCGTTCGTCGCTTCTTCCGAGATGTGCACGGCTGAGTCGAAGCCGCCGATGGTCCAGATGGGGCTGAGCCAGGAGAGCATGAAGGTCCAGCCTGACGGCCAGGTCGTGAGGTTGCTGACGTGAGTGAAGATGTAGGAGGCGCTGTTGAGGCGGTGTTTGGCTCCGATGGGTAGGGCGATGATGGATGCAAAGATCAACACGAAGTTCATGACGACGAACACCGTCTGGAGTCTTCCCATGACGCCGGCCATCGTCGAGGCGATGACTCCGTGACATGCGACCGTTGCCAGGAACACGCCGTATATCGTGCCGTTACTGGGCGACCAGTTCCCGTCGCGTGCAATCACGATGACCGACAGGAACATCAGTGAGAAGCCGTAGTCGATCGAACACAGCCCGCCGACTAGACCCAGCGTATTGCTATATCCTACTAGGAAACTGAGCGGATTCCGCCATTTGGGTGATGCATAGTAGTGTGTCCAGTAATAGAGCCCGCCGCTAGTGGGCATACCTGTAGATCCACACTTAGTAAATGGAGACAAATACACCGTTCGAGGATCATACTGGAAGCGAGATCACTCATCGCCAGTCCGACGATGAAAATACAGCCAGAAGCCAGGAACCAACCCCACACCAGGCCGACTGGACCGGCGGGAATTGAGTACGCAAGTGTACTTGCAATAGAGGGGAGGAGACCCATGATAGAGAAAGCGATCCCAAACACCTCAAGCATGCTGAAGTTCCGACGCAGTTCTTGTTTATACCTGGGAGGTGAGATTCATTAGTTGTGTACAGATGTTTTCATAGTATAGACCAACCCCATCTTCGCCAACACCGCGGCATCTTCCTCGCCAGCAAGAGCAGTGTCGACGACAACAGAGCCACGCCGCTCAGAGGCAGGCTTCAAGTCTGTTGCCGAGCCAGGTGAGCCACCTTTGATATCCGTGATTGAGGCCATGGTCCTATCTGGCTAGGTTAAGAGATGCGAAGCAACTAGGACTCAGGGTATCTGTTTGTCTCTAGAAAAAAAGAACGAAGAGACTTCAGAGGCGTGCGAATAAATCCTGGGGGAACCATGACCATTCAAGTATGCAGTGAGAGTGACGTCGGATGAACGGACCAGGAAACAAGCCTGGAAAGAATGCCAATACGCGATAAGTCTGGGTAGATCTCTTGGTGTCAGGGCGTTTCATTAGCAGAAATGCATAATAAAAGGAACGCCTCACGGAGTTGCGCGAAGCACGAGTCGATAGATGACCATCTGATGAACTGACGCCGTTTACTTTTGAGGCACGCCAGTCCAGGATTGTAGCAGTTGGGTGACAATACTGTTGGAGATGTTTAGATGTGAGATTGGAGCTTCAGCCAGTCAGGCGAGGCGAGACCATGATAAGAACTGACCGGGTTGTGATAAGCATTTATCGTCTGCAATCATAACCAAACATGGCGAAGATCGAGCACCAGCCTTTCCTAAACTCGGCTCGCTTCAGGCTCGTTGCTCAGTGCCTGTTGCATCTCCCACATTCTGGCTAGCTCTCCCTCGAGAAGTCGAAAACAGCATATCTATGCGAAAACGGGCATGATACCGCATGCCATGCGGTTTGTGCAGATTTCTGCATGTGTGGGGGCAAAGTAATGAAGTAATTAAGTCAAAGGCGCGTCCAGTTCGAGGCCCTGAACTACGCAGATCATATTTTGTATCAGTCAGTCAAATATGATCCCTCAAATGGGAATGCCAGTGTAATACGGCTCCTTCGCAAGCTCCAATCAGCGCCGCAAGCCAGACCCCTTAAAATGAATGTCGGTTCAACACCGAATCCATACGTGTTGAAAGGTCGGTGTTTCACCACAGTACTTCCTCCTTTGTGCTGGACAATTCGCCAACAATCTCAACCCCAAATCCCTCCTCCATCGATTATACCGTATGGCAAGATTTAGAAAGCCCTGAAAAGCTGTGACAATGCTTTTAGCAACCAGGCTGGTTGCTGTCCAGTACTCCACCAACGGAGCTAACATCACAAGTGGGATAAAAGTACGCTCCCACACCGATGATAACATACGCTGCGATCAGTAGTGCGCCCTCGAGGTAATTGCTGCGTCCGTCAATCATCAGAAAACTGACGATGAAGGCGCTGGCAAATAAACTGACGGTCTCAAAAAGACTGAAGTACAGACTCATGTCGGTTTTAAGAGCCCATCCGAGAATGACCATAAGCGGAGTGACGAAGAGCGCAATTTGAATGCTGCTGCCCAGTGCAATATTAATTGCCAAATCCATCTTGTTCTTGGCAGCGACTGTGACGGCAGTCACGTGCTCCGCTGCATTGCCAACAATTGGAAGGATGATGAGACCAACAAATTCCTGGCTGACGCCACTGTTGGCAACTAGATAGTTGATACTTCCAACCAAAAATTCGGCACACAGAGCGACCATGCCTGTCGTGGCTAGAAGTAGAACAACAGCTGACGTTTGGGACAGGTGAGTTGGGGCTTCAACCACGTCTTCCGTTTGAATCTCGGTCGAGATTTCGTTTGGAGAAACATCAACCTGGATCGGTGCCGAAATTGATGGTGTCAATCGGTTGTTCGAGGTAGTGGGATGCAATATGTCCGGCAACGATGCAGTACGACGAATCTGGGGAGGACCTCGTGGCTGTGATTGAGGACGAATAGGAATTGCAAGTGGTCGTCCCGTAGCCTGGTGGTGTGGGAAGTTGGCAGAACTGAAGGCAGGCTTGACCGCTTCCGAGATGTTGCGTATACTGAAAGGTCGTTTAATGTTGGCGTCAATGGGAATTTGCTGCACATCTGGTGCAAAGCCGACATGGGTTTGTGAAGGATTCTCTGTAGAGAAGGAGCTCTGCTTGGTCACCGTTTCAACAGCAGGTTCCTTTTCTTTGTCGGAGTCTTTGCCCTTTTCGCGTTCCTTCTGCTTTTTTGACTTTCTATGTCTCCTGGACTTCTTGTGGCGTTTCCTAGATTTCTCCGAAGTTTGATCATTTTGCACCTCGTTCTCAAAGTCGCGAGACTGGACAGTCTGTGTACGAGAGCGCAGACGACCTGATCTTCCTTCTCCGTCGACATCAGCCTCATCACCACTAAAGACGGGCTCAAGCTCAGCAGAGGTGAGACCAGTCATCATTGAACTACCGTGAGCTGTTAAAGCCGACGAACTCCTAGTAAAAGTCGGGAGTGGGGTATTTTCCTTGGTACTTGAGGTTGACTTCCTGCGTCTTCGGCGAAGAGCACGTTTGATTCGTTTCGTGGTGGTGTTGGAATTCGAACTAGAATCAGTGTCACTGTCACTCGAGCTTGACGATTCACTTGAAGAACTGGACGAGTTCAATATCTCAGCCAGGACTCCAGGATGGGATTCCTCATCGATGAGATGTTGAGGAGTACTCTGATACATGAAGGCGTGGGACTTCAATGAGAATAGAAGGTAGAGGATGTAGACCAGGAAGAGAACAACGCTGGTACCCCTGGAGACCTTCAGCACCACGTGATCGGCTGTATTGGTGTTCGAAAACGAGGCATGAAAAGCTGTCTAGACAAATATTTAGTAAGCAGAGGGACAGGAGAGGACAGCACTTACTGGCAGCAACAGGCTGATAACACTTAGACACAGCAGACATGCGCTCATCTGAGAAACGGTCGAGTTGTATAATTGCTCTCGAAAACGGAGACCGCCGGCCACAAAGCACATGCCCAGGATCAACAGCAGATTCGATAAGATCGAGCCCAGCGCGGCAGCTTGGACGACCCGGACCTCGTCGGCTGCCAAGGCAATGATGAAGATGATCAATTCGACGGCATTACCAAATGTGACGTTAAGTAGTGCACCGATAGTGTCGCCCAGCTTGATGGCAACGCTTTCAGTTGCAAATGCTAGGAGCGAAGCTAAGGGAATAATTGCCACGGCGTTGATGGCGAAAACGACGCTGGGGCTGACAATGTGATTGTCTAACCAGTCGACGATGATACCCAATATGATACCGATAGGCACAAAGATGAGAAGCCAGTTGACCCAACTGGCGAGGATGATGCGTTTGACATCGCGGAAGAATCGATTAGCCAAGGGCGCCTTGTCCTTGGGCGGGTGAGTCCCTATGGCGGAAGATTGCGTTCCATCTCCTTTCTCGTCCACAACTGATGGATTTTGATGCTCTGTATCCGTTCCTCCGTTTCGCGGGTGGTCTGGGGTTGTTGCAGGACCAGCTGCAGAGGGGCTGTTGCCAGCATCTTGTCGGCGGGTACTTTGATCGTCACGGGCGGAGGTCGATTCGGGGGCAGTCCGGGGAACTGATTGAGGGAGAGTAGGGGATTTCGGCGCAGAGGTAGTCTTGATCTTAGCCCATTGAAGTAGACGACTTGACAGCGGAGGCTCGTCAGCGGAGTCGACCATCGGCGTATGAGTAGAATTGAAGAATGGTGAATGGTGTAACAAGACTTGCTTTCAAAGCAGGCCACAGAAGAGGACGAGTGATAGTAAAGAGGAGGAAAGGGTTACGAGGTGGGGAGATTGTAGGCTGAAAAGTAGCCTGGCGCAGGCGACGTTGAAGCGTGGGAGGAAAGCGTGGGAGGGAGGCGGGTGGCTAGATTCTAGGCAAGTCTGGGCGTAAACTGGGTAAGAAACAGGGAAGTGTCCAGTTAGAGGGCGCTGCTCTGTGGCTGTGGGAGCAGTGGAGTAGGCGCTGAAAGGTCTTTGCTTCGGTTGGTGGTTAAGCCCCAAGGCCACGTCCGGAGCAGCTTTCTGGTTCGCTGGAAGACGCGTCCACCTCGCGGATAAGCAATGCCGAGTGCGTCGGTATCTTCTAGAATTGAATCTTGATGACGGTGGTCAGACTTGGAAGTTGCGGAGATGGGAATTTATACAGAAATAAAGAGCAGAAGCAGAATTGTTTGCCTTTCGCGACTAGTTGTTTTGTAGCTGTATAACAAGATTGTAGAGTCGAAGAAAGTGGCAGAGCTATGTTGGAAATGTGCAGACACGTGGACTGTCACGTGATGCTTCAAGTGCTGGCATTGCGCAATAGGAGGTCACGTGAAGATTCATTGTCTCGTTCCTCCGACAAGGCACTCATTGAAACGCAAATTGAGGGCGACATATATGCTGAACCGGGGAAGCGTCAGTGGGGAGCTTGCTTCAAGCCCATCGGCTCCGATATAACCACTCTGCGTTCATCCAGTTGAGGATATAGCACCTTCCCAGACAAGTAAGCTGAGTCGTATTCGTATCGACAGTCTCTCCCTTCATGAGAATATCCACGGAGCATCTACTTCGAAAGCTTGAATAGAAGCCAGAGCCCCGCTTGTCTCAATCATGACCACAAGGTATTCCTCGGGTCTATGCCATTTCATGGGAACAGTGTTGGTCTCTTTCTGCAACAATTTGAAGTGGTTGGAAACAGAACAAAGAAAGAAAAGATGACCCCATCTCTCACGCCAGAAACACCCATCTCCTACTACACCGTCCCCATCGCCTGGCTCCTCGCCATGGCCCCTCACATCTACGCCATCAAATGTTACGACCGCCTCTCCCGCACCGACAAGTTCAACAAAACCAGTCCGCGCACCTTCCTCGACGCCCTGCAGTCCAATCCCAATATCTCCCCACAAGACAAAGACCGGCTGAGACGAGCCGAGGGCGCGCACACGAACGGTCTCGAGAATCTCGGCTTCTTTGCGGCGGGCATCGCTGCGGCCAATGCTGCTGGGGTTGGGACTCGGTTTTTGAATGCGTTGAGCGTGTTCTATCTGGTGAATCGCGTGGCCTTCAATGTGTTGTATTTGCACGGGGCGAGAGGTCTGGTCAGAGGTGCTTTCTTTTGGGGTTCCTGCTTGTAGGTCATCTCTGGCCCTTCGAATTGCCTGCCTCCTCTAGTAGCGCTATGGACTGACTAGTGATGTAACCCTTCTCAGTACGGTTATAATTCTGTTCATCGGCGCAGGAAACGCTGCGAGAAGGGACGTTTGAACAGCATTTACCCGAGCATCGGACAAGTCAAATGATAGTAACAAGCTCTTCCCTCTTCTCCGTCATTCTCCTCCCCAGCACATTCTCCGTGTGCAAATCAAACCATTCCCTTCCAATACTCCCTCCAACACTCATGAGTCCAAAGCGCCTGTAAACCCCCGGCTGTCCCTCCACGGGCTCTAGCATCAGCATCTCCTGCCATCGATGCGTTCCCCCTTTCCTGCTTCTCAGCACAGGCAACACCCTCAGATCGGACCTACTATCTGGCGTCTCGCCCATGATGTACATCTCGTCCGGGTAGATTGACTGGCCGTATTTCACCGAGAACTTGCCCGTGCCGGTCCATACCTCCGGCCAGAACTTGGGTGCCGGCTTGTAGTTTGTGACCGCCGCTGTCCACGCTAGCTTGATGCCGTAGGTGGTGCCACGAAATCGGATGCAGGATCCTGGCTGGACTTCGCCAAAAGGCCCCGCCACAGGCGTTATGGTATGGCTATCGTAGCTGATTAGGACCTCATGAGGCTGGCTGTGATTATCCGTCTCTATTTGAGCCGGCCAGTTGATCGAGGCCCACGACCAGGTTGGGGCCTGGTAGTCGTTTTCCGGCCGGACGCGAATGCCGGTGCCGCGATTCATCCACGAGGTCCTCCACATCAAGGCATAAGGCAGGCTCTGGACCCAGATGCCAGCAAGATAGTCGGATGGAGAGGCTGAGATGTGAGGCTGGAAGGCTTGCGCAAGACTGGAGATGGCGATGAGCTTGTCGCCTTTCTTGGTCAGGTCTGTTCCTGCGTACGAGTACGCTAGATAGTACCAACTCCGTAGCGGGTCAGCAAACATGATCTTGTGATACGGCCTCAGGTCCTCCTGCCGGATCTTCCTGGCCCGGTGAAGCGTGAGGTCTTGAATCATCGTCCTCGCCCGGAATGGCCGCCCCGTCATGAATATTGGATGGCCACCGACCCAAACCTCATTCGTCATTGTCTCGTAGCACTCGAAGCTAATCTGGTTTGGTCCGAAGTAGACGATCCGCGGGGACATGTTGCGCTCTTGCACCACCCATCCGCGTCGGTGTAGCGCGGTCATGCTAATCTCGCTATGCCAGTCGTTCTCAGGAAAGAGGTAGTAGTCTCCAGGCTTCGGGTTCTTCGAGGTCCATCGAGTGGCGATCTGAGCGCCGCTTCCACCCCATACCCCGCCCAGGGTGTTGAATGGTGCGAAGGCACGCATAGGTCTGAGCTGTTCCGGCTCGCGTGTCCGGAACATGCCTTCTTGGAGGCTCTTCTCGGGATCGATGACCGAAGTGGCACTGATGGTGAAGTGGGCATGACGATAGTAGTCACCCATCCGCGCCGACTCCTGCACTACTGTCAGCCGGATCCAATATCTAGCAAGGACACCAGACGGCTCAATGCGAGCTAGGACGGCCACTAGGAACATTGAGAACATACATGTCTCCAGTCTACACCGTTGTCGCCCAGCTGGATAATGCAGAGGCAATCGATCCACAGGTATAGTATGCCAACGCTTCGACATACTATCACAGCGTCAGCGAAAACTTGAGAGAAGCCCCCAGCAGCAGAAGTGGGTATCTGGGTGTGCCAGTCATTGATGTTAGTGGCCGTCAGGCGTAGGAGACTAGATTCATCAGCAGGCCACCGGTGGCTCAAAGCAACCCACGTCCGGGATACAGTCGTATCTGACACCAGCCTCAATCCACCTGGCAGGATCTCGATGAGTCTTGTGGGCTGGAAGCTAGTATGATTTGCGCTGGCTAAGAGACTTCGGTACACATTGCAGTATCCATGCGCGTTGGAACACGTTTCCAGCCACTGCCTCACCTGTTGGAGGCATGTGTCATCCCCAGTGAATGTAGCAAGGCTGTTAATATTAGGAACAATGTGTCTTTCGGCCCCTGGAGGACAACGACAAGTCAACCCCATTCCGACACTCGATGGAGAAGTAGCACAGACCCTCGGCAGGAAAGAAAACGAATGAGACGTTGTGCCCCCTCTGAGGTTCGATCGGTCTCTCTGAATCCTTGGAAAACCACAATCGGAGACGGTAGTGGCCGGGCTGGTCGGGGAACTCTGCAAGCTTGCACGAACGTCAGTGGAGGGCGGGAATCGTAAGAAAGGCCTGCACCAACCTGCGCCCCGTAGTCCATCGCGTCCTTGTTGGGAGGCGCGCTCGGGTACATAATACGAGACAACAGGCCCTTTACTCGCTCGTCGTCTGTGTCTGTGCCGGGGAGCCATTTGTACAGGAGGGCACACAATGGGCACGTAAGAGAGCCTTCCCTCAGTTTGATCGCTCGACGGCGGTAGAAGAAAGCCTGGGGCTCCGGTGCACCGAGTGGGTACCTGAACTGAAACAAGACTAAACATTTCTCACAGAGCATGATTACAGCAGTTTGACGACGATCCAGTCTGCGAAGTTAGGCACGGCGACGAAAAGTGTTGGAGGCGCCCATTTTGTTGACAGTATAGGTCGACGAGGCGTCTTTGTACGCTATACCTTTCTTCGATAGCAATTTCCCAAGCTCGGGCTGTATAATTGGTTTCGAACTCGCTTCGGTGGTTGGCGAAAGCTGCCCTGATCCTTTGCCTACGCCCGGTTCATATGGACAGACTTGTGATAGATCGAGATCTCCGCTCTCGCCCAAGATTGTTCGTCCCAGCCTGATCAAGGCCTCTCTGTCTTCGGCCCTCAGTGTGCGTCATTTGACGGCATTAGGATCCTGCTATATTTGGCGCAGGTGAGCATCGGATTGATTGTGATCTTGATGGTGAACCAGCTCGGGAGCGATAAAGCCTAGAATTTGTGTTGCCGACACACCTGCCCTGGACGCCCCAGCACCTATCTAGGGTCTGAGCGCCGGTCCTTTATTGGTCAAGCGCTTGGCTCCCACATGATGATGACTACTAGAATGACTGCTGTACAACTTGCCATTGATCACGGATCTGAGACTGTGCAGCAGCGACACGTGCGCTCCCTCTACCTATGGATGCATTGAAGAGCTCGCTTCAACGCAGTCGAGATACAAAGGATCCTCTTTTGTCCCATCTCAATGCAGACACAACATGGCTTTTGTCTCTTCCGTACCCTTCCCAGTCCAGTCCTCCACCAGGTCGTTCACGATTTAATCTCCTAATAGATCCCTGGCTCGATGGGCCACAAGCTGACGTTGCTAGCTGGTTCTCCAAGCAGTGGCACCTACACAAAAGCAGTGTACAAAGCATCAGGGAGCTGAACGAATGCCTTGGCGACAGTGAGGGCCCTCCTCCAAACCACCACGATGATCAAGGAGACAAACAGCCATCTTTCATTGATACAGTGGTCATCTCCCACGAATTCACTGACCACTGTCATCAGGCGACTCTACTCGAGATAGATCCAGAGGTGCCGGTGTTTGCGACCAGGAAGGCTGCCCAATTGATAAGGACATGGAATCATTTCGAAAAGGTCCTCGAGATGGCCAAGTTCGCAGAGGGCACCAACTGGCGAACAACAAACCTGCCTCCTTTGCCTCCATGGATCGGCATAAGTAGAGTAGTCACGAGTTCTGACGCTCTATACTACCATTCAGCAGTAGTGATCTGTGCGCAACAAACCAAAGCACCAAACGAGCCAGCATATGGCTTTATATACACGCCACACGGGGTGGAAGCGTCCAGTTTGTCTGTGATCGCTACAGCCTCACCCCAGATTGAAGTCCGGGCCTTTCTACATGGGCTGCATGATGTCTCCTTAAAGTGGAGCAAACAGCTGAACCTCGGAGCTGTCAATGCTGTCAAAGCACAGAAGATGCTACATGCAAAGTACTGGATAGGGACACATGACGAGGTGAAGCCAGGTGCAGGGTTGATCGCGCCACTGATACGAAGAAAGATATGGACTGTCCACGACGCCATTGCTCAAGTTCAGGCTACAGAAAAGAACAATCAAAAAGAGTGGCAGGAGGATATAAACTGTTTGGAGCTGGGAAACGGAGAGAGCCTCTTGCTGGAATAAGAATGATCCATCACTGAAACATCGTAGCTTAAGCGCAGCACCCCCTGAGCACCGGCCTGTAAGGGTCCTGATGTAATTGGGTGCTAGGCTAAAATTCTGGGGCTTCTCGGTGTGACTTTGGGTAAACCTAAAGCGGCAAAGTGGCCTAACATCGCCTAGAAAATGATGGAAAACATGACAATCCCATGCTGCCGCAAATGCCCATCAAACCTATGATTGACGGTTCGACGGGAGTTGGAATCTCCCCCTCGCTATCGCCTCATCCCAGTCCTCACTGGCCTCGGTGTCTCCTCAGTGCCTCCTCACAAGGCGCGCGAACCGGTACCTCTCCTGCTCAACTCAACCGATGCGCAAGCCTCAAAACCTTCCTCACATTTCCCCTCTCAGCTGTGCTCGACGTACCAGTAACCAGCTTTTCTAGCCTAGCCCCTGCTCCAACCACTGTCAATGTGCCCTGTGTAGGTCACAATCGCTGTTACAGAGTCTTTGCTCCTTGTGTCTTCGCTCAAAGTTTCGCATGCGTCTGCTCTTCATCATCCCTGTAATCCTACGATCCCACGATCCGAAATCGATCTTCAGGCTCTGCGCGCCTCTCTTACCTCACGCTCATTCACATACATTCTTTGTTGTGCTTCGTTTCCTCCCCACGCTTTCGCATCGCTCGACATCACACGCGATTACTATTGGGCCCAGAATGCGAACTTCTGAATGACCGTTCCCTCCGACGCTCATAATATCCCTGATAATCCCGCTGCACGGATTGCACCCGCCCCAACGAATCTTGCCTCTTCTTTAAAGCGATCCCATCGATCCTCTCTCGGCTCTCCGTCTCCAAGCCGACCTGTCGCAAAGTATCCGAAACGCTCTTCTTCTGGCGAGGCCGAAGGCTTTGAACATGGTCACATAGACAACGAAACGCGTGGCCGACAGGGCGGGTGGGAGGCGGATCAACGTGCTAGCAACATTGATCCTGGGATGCCGAAAAATAAGACTTCCGTTCTGGAGGCGGCTGCTACGTTGCTCAGTCAAGAAGAAGACATGGCCAATTCAAAAATACCTCCAGTGGGCAAGAAGGTCGCGTCAAGTTCAATACCAGTCAGAACGTCTCCTCACGCGAGCAGAGCTGGCAGCGAACACAGATCCCTCGCCTCTGTCGATACTGCGAAACCAACAGGGTTTCAATTGTTGCATTCTGTCGCGCTCGCCGAATATCTACAACTCGACGAGAGACCGACGCTCGTGGTTGACATTGCCGACGACTATAATTTATCCTCGAATGGACTAAGCCTAGTCTTTGCGAATGCAGCGTTAAGGTCTCGACCACTGCTCCTCGAGCATGTGCAAGGACGCGCTGAAGATCCAAGCTTGCTGCTTGACCTAGGAACACCTTTCTCTGATTTCAAAGCATGGGCTTTCAATTCTATAATCGAACCCGACATTGTTTCCACGTTTCCGTTTGCGGGGTGGCTGTGGCATAGTGCCCTGATAAGAAAGAGATTGAAGGTCATACATGGACGCCAACATCCCCTTTCCCCATCTTCGGCTGGCGAACACCATCTGCGCCCCGGCATGTCCCAGTTCCAGGGCCTTAGTTCTGTCTCTGTTCCAACTGCTCAGCCAGGTCGGACGGACACCCCTACACAAGGCTACTTCGATATACCACCACGCAAAAACAGTGCTGTCGCGCGAGCTCTACATAAGCTTGTGACTGAGCCAGATCAAGGCTCATCCCCCAACAGCCTCGATCCAATGTCACCTATACCAAGCGGAGACATCAAATATTCCGAACTGCTGTCAGGATCTCCTCTGACGAGCAGTGGTCAGAAAACCACCCCTGCTAACGTCCCGGTTGACCTGGACACCGACATGATCGCCGTGGATAATAAAGGATACTTCGATTGGACTCGCTTGCCTGCGTCCCCATCACTGCCGCTGCATGTCCAGTTTGCCAGGGAAATAGATTGGAGTGCCACCAGCTTGGGCCCAATCAGCGACTGGTCTATCGAACTTCGTGGCATGTGCAATTTGATCATGGCGAGTCCTCATCCTGCTGCCATGTATTGGGGTACCGATCACATTGCGATATACAACGAAGCATACGTTCTGCTTGCAGGACAAAAACACCCTACCTTGATGGGTGCTCGTTATCGGGATGCTTGGTCAGAGATATGGGATGCGCTAGAGCAAGTTTTTGAGAATGCGTTCAAGAATGCACAAGCGACCATGAAAGATGATGATTGTCTCTTTATTGTGCGAAATGGCTTTTTGGAAGAGACATACTTTTCCTGGTCTATTATCCCCCTGATCGGAGCGGATGGTGGCGTTGTTGGGTTGTACAACCCGGCATTTGAGAAGACACGACGAAAGATTGCTGAGAGAAGAATGTTGACCCTTCGCGAAATTGGTGAGCGAACAGCTGCTGCTCGCCAAATTTCCGAGTTTTGGAGTCTACTTTTGCAAGGCCTCGAGTACAACGAAGTAGATGCACCTATGGTCATGGTCTATTCACTTAATGAGGATTTAGCTGACAGCGATGCTGCGTCCTCTGGGTCTAGCGGTGCAGCTTCAAATAAGGTCTGCTATCTGGAAGGCACACTTGGTGTCGAACCTGGTCACAAAGCAGCCCCTCCTGTCATCGACATGAAAACAAGCACCAAAGGCTTTGCATCTCCTTTTAGAGCCGCACTAACAACGGACCGACCAATCGTCCTCAGGGTAGATGATGGCACTCTAGATCCCGACATGCTAGAAAACATTGAATGGCGCGGATTTGGAGATCCTTCCCGTGTCGTTGTCATATCACCAATTCACCCTACCACGGGCGAGTCGACCCTGGGCTTTCTAGTCATGGCTACCAATCCGAGGCGACCCTACGATGAAGATTATGATTTGTTCGTACAGCTTCTAGGTCGCCAACTAGCTACGTCCATCGCGTCGGTTGTACTTTTTGAAGAAGAAATCAAGAAAGGTGAGAGAGCCGCTCAACTGGCCGCTCAAGACCGAATCGAATTGAACAATCAGCTAGTCGCCCGTACTCAACAAGCCGTTGAAGCCGAGAATAAATTCACAAGAATGGCGGAATTGGCACCGGTTGGCATATTGATCGGCAGTGTCGATGGAAAGATCAATTTTGTCAATGATGCGTGGTATAACATATCCTCGTATCCTCGTGACATTCCCGTCAACGATGAGTGGATCAAATACGTACTAGAAGAAGACCAATCCAAAGTACAAGAGACTTGGAAAACGATGTTAGAGAACCGATGTGCAGTATCACTTGAGTTCAGGTTCAAGACGCCATGGGGGGACAGACTCGGCAACAAAGGCCATACCTGGGTGCTCACAAGTGTCTCCCCAGAACGTGATGATGATGGGCAGTTGAAACAAATATTTGGATCAATGACCGACATCAGTGCCCAGAAATTCGCCGAAAAGCTCCAGACTAAGAGGATGGAGGAAGCTGTTGAATTGAAACGACAGCAAGAGCGATACATTGATACCACCTCACATGAGATGCGAAACCCGCTGTCCGCAATTCTCCAATGTGCCGATTCGATTACCGGTTCGTTGAATGAGATGCGGGACACAAATGGCTTGACTAAGGTTCAATTGGACGTTCTCGATGTCAGCATCGACTCTGCACAAACCATCACGCTTTGCGCCCAGCACCAAAAGAGGATCGTGGATGATGTGCTCACTCTGTCCAAGCTTGACTCAGCTATGATGACGGTGACTCCGGTCGACACACAACCCATAACCGTTGTACATCGAGTTTTGAAGATGTTTGACGCGGAACTCAAGACGTCTGACATCAAATTGGAAGTCAATATCGATTCGTCATTCCACGCCCAGCGTGCTGAATGGGTTCGCATAGACCCGCACAGACTGTTACAGGTCTTGATCAATTTGATGACCAACGCCATTAAATTCACTACTACCCAGGACAACCGTATGGTCCGAGTTCATGTCGGTGCCTCCGAAGAAAAACCGTCTCAAGAGGACAAATGGGGCCTAACATATATCCCTTCTCGTGCTTCCAAGGACAGAGATGTGACGGCGGCAGGAGAGTGGGGACTGGGGAAGACCCTGTACCTACTTTTCGCCGTGCAAGATACCGGACGTGGTCTGGACGAATTGGAAAAGAAACAGCTATTCCAACGATTTTCCCAAGCGAGCCCACGGACACATGTGACTTACGGTGGGTCAGGCCTAGGCCTTTTCATTTCAAGAGAGCTCGTCGAGTTACAAGGTGGGGAAGTCGGCGTGGCTTCGGAAAGCGGTAAAGGTAGCATATTCGCTTTCTATATCAAAGCTCGCCGGTCTGATGGTCCCATCAACCAATCTGAAGAAAGCCTCAGCCCGTCAGGACCTCCGAGTAGGAAAGGGTCTAGAACGATGCCGTTGGTCGGCCTCAGCACACAGCTGCTTGTGCCGACAAAGATTGAATCAATCTCAGCATCGAACGCCACTACTGACACAGTTTCTTCAAAGGCCCTCCATGTTCTCATAGTCGAAGACAACCTGATCAACCAAAAAGTCCTGGCCAATCAACTGCGTAAAATCGGCTGCATCGTCCATGTTGCCAACCACGGCGGCGAAGCCATTGAACACATCTCTGGCTCGAAATTCTACCGCGACCACGTCACTGACGGCACCGACATTGACGTGGTCCTCATGGATTTGGAAATGCCAGTCATGGACGGCCAGACATGTGCGCGCAAGTTGCGCGAGATGCAGAACACAGGAGAATTGGTGGCGCACATACCCGTGATAGCCGTGACGGCCAACGCACGCGCAGAGCAGATTGAAATGACATTGAAGAGCGGCATAGACGACGTGGTGAGCAAGCCATTTCGACTACCGGATCTAATTCCCAAGATGAAAGATGTTATTAGCAGGTTCAGACGGGATTCTGCATAAAGGGGTGGAATGCTCGATGGACGACGAGAAGAAATGAAAGAAATGAAAGCATAGGGCTCGAATCCCGGGTACCAACGTCATAGATGGCAGGGAGGACTGTCTTCCTCAGGTCTTCACGCTTTTAGCCATCGCTAAGGCACTAGGATATGAATATACGTATATACTATACCCCCTAAGTAGTATTAGCAGTATAAAAGCTATTGAATTTTGTACAATGCAAGACAACGCTGAAGTATCTAAGCATATCTAGAGCATACAACTAGGGTCGCCGAGCGCTCGTTTGCCCCCTGCGCTACTTCCACGAGTCGCATGAAATCCTGACTCATGATTGGCTTTCGTTCTCTAGTCGAACGTGAATCTCAACCCCCAAATAGTTCTGTCGCTGCCCAACTGTCGTTGAGGCGGCCAGAGATTGGCTGCTAGTAGTACTCATCCAGCTGGGCGCGACGAGGGTCATATGTCTGTAAAGTCATAGTCGAGGTTGTAGCTTTCTTGAATCTCGTAATCCACATTGTTGCCAGCCCAGATGACCAAAGACGAATGTGTGCGGAGGCGGGGTAGATTGCAGCGAGGTGAGGAAAGATTGATAGGTGAGCGTAGACTGGCAGGTCATACAAAAATCTTGCCAGACAAGAACTCCAAGCTGGTCACAGGCATCAAAGAAAGAATCGGCTTCGTAAATACCGCCACCCTAAATGCGGACCATGATATGATTCCTTCTCGCAGAAGCTGCATCCATTCACAGTAGTCCTTGGCTGTGACGGAGAAGAAGCTGTTGGCAGGAATCCAACAGGATCCACCGCAGAATGTGTCGATGTTGTTGATGCGGAAATAGAAAGACATACCGAAAATGGTGGGTTCTTGAATGAGCTGGATGCGGCGAAAGCCAATAAGCTTGGTCTTGAAGGCACGTCGTCGGAGACAAGGCTGGCTTTTAGTGAGTACCATGTCTGCGCCCCAAAGCCGGCAGGTTACCCCAGTGCTGGATCATGTAGGCAAAAAGCGCACGACGCTTGTCCATGCTCGTCTGAAGATATATTGGTCTCTAAATATCAGCCGTAACTAAGATTGGGCCCTAGTCCCGGCCCCAATGATACTGCGCTTTCCGAAGATGAAGCCAGCCTTGTTCTGTTTGATGAGCAATAAACTGGTGCTCATGTGCGTGCTCCTTCAAGATCTCATGGCCCCTGAGCAGTGCCGGAGGGAACTCAATCTCGAATAGGTTGTCTTCTGATTGCTTCGGCTTCATTTTCTCCGTGACATTGACACGGTACTGAACGAACATGTTGTCTGCCTCGAGTATCCTGGAACCATTCAGCGAGAGTATGGCCAAAGCGTTGACTCCTTTGAAGACCAGATCCGTGATTGACGAATTCTCCGTGGACGGTGTAGCAAAGACTGTCTTGTATGTCCACGATCTTTCTGCCACCTATCGTGCGTTAAGCTCGTTCATGTCAACACAGGGACTCGAAATCTGGCCGTTGTACTCCAGGTCTTTGTGAATAGCTCTAGGTACCCTTGCCACTGGCAGCCATGCATCCTCTGACTTGTCTATGGTATCTTTGGACGTCCACCCGGTGTGGAGCTCTTGAATCCCCTCCATAATGGATGTGTAATAATGCTGAGGCTGGAGTTTTGAAGCCCGTAGTCAAAATTTCTAGGGCGCTCCCTGAAATATTGTCGATAAAGGGACAGGTGTTGACTATAGTGAGCTTGCCAGGTGGCCCACTGGTCAAGTCGGCTTTCCCACAAGACCTGCCGGTATCCCGTGGGTCAGAGTTCGAGAATAGTGTTGATATGGTTTCTGAGATCTCTACGTAGGCTCGTAGCGGTGCCGCAATCTACAGCACGCTTCCACATCCAGAGCATAAGTCAAGTAAGAGGGCAAGTCCCTCTCAATGGGCCTCTAGGCTCATTGAGCTCCAGTCTGAGTTGGAGCTCGGCTTTTATCTCGGACTGCGCCTCGGAGAACATCTTTAGGCAATTTCACGGACGGCATCGTGGGTCCATTTCCCCTATTTTGCGTGTGATGCAAGCGATTTCAATTTTACATGCGAATGCTCGGTCTTGTTGCGTTTCCGAAACTCGAGACTATGTTTTATTAAAAGGTGAGCAACGAGTTTCGAGAGCTCGACCCTAAATGGTACACTGTTGACTATTTCCTCGTTATCTGACGGTCTAAAGCCTGTTCATCTGCTCCGTACATGTGAAGAAACAGCCAGAACCGCAATTTATCCATCTATTCACCATCTTCTTACTTCATTACAATTTCTCCCTCCTCCTCTCTACCTTAACCCCTCGGAACTGTTCACATGCCTCCAGAGATCCAGTATTCCGCACCATCGAACTCAGCTTCACGAGAAGCCCGCCGTAGCGATCGTTCGATATCGACTCAGAGGTGTTACCGTACTCTTTCTAGTTATCCTGCGCCGCATTGTAGTTTCTCAAGGTTCGGTCTTCGACTTCAGGTAGGTGTTGGAAATGTCACGTGACACTAAGGTCGTGGCACTGCGCAACTGCGTGTCTAGATAGATTGATCCCACATCCGAGTCTCCAACACCTTTTTCGATCACAACGCCCCGGCCGAACACAGAACTGGCACCTTGATCGCTTCATTGTCTGTGCAATCACCATGATGCAGTATCGCCTCAAGCAAGCTGATGAAAATACCGAACTGGGGCTTGGCTATAAGGCCATGGATACAATCGGTACTGCCAGCGGGAATCGTCCCTCACACAACTGACCACCAACTACCTAAATACCTCTACCAATGGATGACATGGCAACGACAGTCGGGGCAGTCGTGGAGGGCCTCGGCGGCGCTCACTGGGCTGTCGTCCGAGTATCCCTCGTGTTGCTCTCTATGCGTCTATAGTGGAACAATCGCGAGGTCTCTTGTTAGTTGTACAATTAATTGCCTGAATTATTGTGTATGTACAGCCCTGCAGCGCAAAAAAAGCTCAAATTCAACCCCCTAGCTCCGTGCTTACTCAATATGGACTACCACATTACAATGCAACGAGGGAAAACGCATGGTAGAAATTCCACGTCTTTGCAGAGAAATTTCTTTATGACGTGCGCTGCGACAGAGGCAGATGAAGCGCTGGTTGTCCGGCCCTTTGGAATATTGTGCAAAATCCCGGGCTCAGGGTAATAATGTTTTCAATAACTATAGGCAATGTCGCGAAGCGACAGCGAGATATACCGGACTCGACTGGAGTCTTCTTTTCCCAACAATCAAATCATTGTGCGCCATATTGCGCTAGCTCCTCCCAGATCATCACTTTTGGCAACAGAAAGAATCGAATGGCTCCGTCCATGACCATTCTCCAGCGCCAATCCAAACTTGCTTGTAAAGGATATCATATATTCATCAAAACCGGGACCCAGTGCTTTTCTTGTTTCGCCCACTGTTCACGCCCACGCTGGCAGCGTTGAGCGATTGCCCTTCGGAATCACCGGCTCGGGAGGCTCTATTGACTTTACTTCTGTTCTAATATTAGTGAGTTCCTTGTTGTATTTCAAAGTGACAGATCAGACGACGGAACATACTGTTGACAAATGACTTCCATTTTGACTGCTTCTCGGCCTTCTCCTTCTCGAGAAGATAGATGGATGAGGAGGTATCCGATGAAGCACTGTCAATAACGATTTTCTTTTGTCCTTTTGGAGTTGCAACTGGAGTGCTGGCCATCTTCATGGCCAAAGACTTCTCCGTGTCGGCGGCTCGCATACCCATAGACATCTTGAGAGAGAGTGTGTGTGGATGTGGGTGTTTGATAGATGAGGCTTGGATGTTGCTGGTTATCTCGAAGAAAGACTTGTTATAGAGCAATTGCTTTTGTAAGTGATGTATTGAAGGTATCGTCAAAGAAAGGTTTTTCTCGAGCTGATACTGAAGGTACAAACTTCTTCTCTCGAATCCAGGAAAAAGGAAACATCTTATATAGATGATGCCTCACTCACAAGGCCACAGCAATTTACGTCCTCCGTTTGTTCTGCAAATCTGACTCCGCGCCCTATCCGCAGCTCGGATTCGTATCCCAAAAACGCTGCGGTGTTTTGGGAAGCGTAACTCGAACTTTCAGGCAACTGACTCAGAATGGCGGCACTTCCTCGTATCCGGATTTGCAAAAGCGATGTCCCAATTACCAGAAATGGACAATTTCCACAACTCCAGGGTACACGCCAGGCTCCCATCTATCTCGGTGGGTCCCGGCAGCCTAAGCTTTCATACGCGGGGTGCCAGTCAGAGTGAGTCTTCCAGCCACGACTTACGCAGGGCGTTGGCAGTCACGAATGATAGCACAGGCTGCGTAGCGGTGACGACTTTTACTCCGAAATTTTAATCTCTGCCTGAGTCACAAATACAGCTGATATAATACAGTGCGCCTCCTGAGCGGGGTGCCTGATTACGGAGTAAGCTGGATTGGCCCATGAGCTCCGCGATTGCGTTCTACTCCGCGAAGTATGTCCAAGTCAGTAGCATTATACCCGAGTCGGTATGGTTTGTGGCAATCTAATTACACCGACAATCAAACCAGATAAATATCTGGTCTCCGCAGCTTGAAAGACTCCGCAGCTTTCTCACCCCGACTACTCAGCGGCTACGTGAGGTGTTTTCCAGCCATCGCGTGGAATGACTCATTCAGTATACTTCGTCAGACGATTACGGCATATATCCACATGTCAGAACCGTAGGAGATGGATTCAGAATCACAGTTGTTCCGCCGCAATGGTCTGAAATCCGCGTGTGAACCGTGTCGAAAAAGGAAACATCGATGCGACCACTCCAGACCAGCCTGCCGACGTTGCGTCGTCCGGGGCAGTCCTGAACAATGTATTTACCATCCGGCACCGATGACACTGAGCGATGGCAGAGCGACTACTCCGACTCGCAAGAAGAGGCGTCTGCTGGAGCCACGTCCCTCGGCACAACTACCACAGCAGCCTTTGACGCCGCTTCTACCATCGATATCATCAATACCGAGCTCGGAGCTTACCACGGCCACCCAGCCCAATGTCATCTTGACCCCTTCGACCACCGCTCAAGATCCCAGCTCTACAGTGAGCACCCGAGAAGAGTTAGAGTCTGGGGACGAAGACGTAGGGTTTCTTGGCTCCACCTCCTTCAACGCCGTGTTCGCCGAGAATCAAGAACACATCCAATCCTTCTCAGGCGCCGTAGGAGGCAACACCCGCAGCCGCGGCGCCCAGATGCACGAACAAATCACGGCGTCTCGAAGCTGCATGCAGAAAAACCGATCCACAATTGGGGACGCACGCTTCGTGCTCGAGGTGCTCAAGGACTTCCCGCACCTGGAGAAGATCGTGGCGCGCTGGCCCCGTGCCGACATGTGGTGCTCCATCGTCGGACCCTGGTTAAAAGATTGTCAAAGATCCATCGAACAGGACCTGTTCGATAAATATGACCTGGCCTCGACAGACCCTGAAAGCGAGTCTCTGCAGGACGCCATCGACATGCTGCACTCAAATACGTTATGCCCGCCGAAGATGCCCAAGGATGTGTGCTACCGCGACTTCATCGGCTACTACACTGGGGCCAACTTGTGCTGGGAGGCGATCGGCGTGTTCCTCACGGCCTGCGGATTCAGCCTGTTCGTGCTAAACTGCGACGAGGAGGCGCTGGACTTCATCGGGCACTTGGAGACGGACAAGCAGCGACTGTTGCTGCGGCTGTTGGACGCCGGCGACTCGTGTGTGTCCTTCTGCGACAACTCGCACCACCCCACCGATCTGAGTTTCTGGCTTATGATCGAGAACGCCACGTACGCGAGCCAGGCGCTCGGCGACGCGCACTACGCCGTCTGGCGTAAGCTGGGCGATCTCTCCAACGCAATCTTCGCGCGCGGATTGCACGCGATTCGAGAAAATCAAGGTGAGAGCTTTTGGTTGAGGGAGATGCGGCGACGTGGAGTCGGGCTGGCATACGGCCTCGACAAGACGCTATCGACGTTTGTGGGGCGCCCGCCGCGCATCTCGAAGCGCTACTGCAATGTGCTGATGCCTCTGGATCTGGAAGCCGACGAGTTGGCGCTCGAGGGCGACGCCCTCGCCGAAGCGTGTTCCAGGCTCGACAGCGCTGGCTGGAACACGGAGAAAAGACCGTTACGGGACAGATTCGCCTCGTACCAACGCCTCTGGGTCCGCGCGGCCTTACTGCGCGAAGACGTTCTCGAGTTATGCCTAGGCCCACCGCAGGACAATCTACGCGAGAAAGCACAGACGTTAATCGACCAGTGCACGTCGCTATACGAAACGATGCCTGCGTCGCTGAAGCACTCTCCCGAGATGTGGCTAACCCACGGCTCAGAGCGGTGCTTCCAAGTACTGCGCGAGTACCTAGACAGCACGTACAACATCTTCATGCTCCAACGCATGCTCGTCCGCCGGTTAGAAGAAAACCCAACCAAACTCGTCGTCCTTTCGCACCAGATCCTCGCCGCCGTGATCGAGGCGCGCAACATGCGCGGCGCACTCCCCACGGGCGCATGTTTGTCGTGGATCATCGTGCTACACGGCCTCCCCGCCGCCGCCGTGCTGGCGCTCGAGTTACTGCAGCTCAACGCGCGCCCGACGGCCGTCTCGCACGCGCGCATCAAGCAGGACCTGTGCGTGTTCATCTCGTACCTCAACGCCGTCCATGTCCCCGGCGAGGGGAACTACATCGTCGCGGAACAGGGCCGCAAGACGCTGCAGCATATCATGGACAAAGTTCTCGCGACCGAGCCGCCGAGGCTGCTCGAGTTGCAAGGGGGGCAGCAGCATAGAGCTGAAGGTGCCGCTGCTGCCCCTGGTGGCAGTCAGGATGTGATGGCGGGTTTAGTGGATGATCTCGGCGTGTACGACTTCTCGTGGCTCGATGCAGGGCATTTTGATCAGGATTTTTGGGATAGTTTGAATTCGATGGAGTTGGCGACTGTGAACTAGGACATTTATTCTCACATCCAGGATGATCCCACTGAAGAGCGGTTGCCGACAGTATCTCTTCTTTGACGCTATGAGATCCCTTCCCTCCTCCTCCGCGGTGTCTCAGACCCCCATACTCGTCTTCGGTGCGTTCGGGCCATCGCTATGCCCACTTACGTCGACCGGTTAATCCACCGACGATATCCTTTGGAATATTACGCGGCGGGGAAAACAGGGCCACGACGCGACGCCCCTGTTGCGTGCCCATAGACTATATCTCCACCGTCCTCATCGCGACTTCCGGACCGAGTTGCCTACCACCCGAAGCCTCGAGGTTTGCACGTGCGGTCGCGATCTGTTCGGCAGACGGCATTTCGACGATCATCAGGTAAGACACGTTCTGGCAAAGCATCAACTCATCAGCTCTGCATGCATCAGGGTGACAAATATAAGAAAACTGAGGAACGGTCAAGTTGAAAGAGAGAGAGAGGTGTCACGTACCCAAATAGTCCGCACCTTCCCCTCCCCACTCTTCTGGACAACCTCCACCTGCCGCGCCATCTGCTGATCCTGCATCTCAAACACCTCCTCATACTGCCTGAGGTATTCGGCCTCCTGCTCCGGCGGGAGATTCATCATCTTGAGCTGTTGCCGGAAATTCTCCATTGTGGCCGCTTGCTGCTCCTTGACCGCCTGGGTCTGCGTAGCGAGGGATTCCTGTACGCGCAGGTTCCGCTTCTCCACATTGGGCGTCAAGTGGCCGCCAGAGATGAGACCGAGTAGACCACCGTTGGTGGCCGGGTGAGTGGGGTCGAGGAAGCGGTTTTTGAAGGTTGGCGGCGTGGGGTGGGAGAGGATGTCGTTTTTGCTCTCCTTCGCCTGGTAGTACAGATAGAGGTGAGTTAGGTTTCATGGCTATGTGGACTTCTCGAAATGGCGCTGAAATGGCTGGCATAGAAGAAGGAGGCACTCACGTATCGCGCTTGCGCTCGATCATCGAAATAATTGGCGATGCGCGTCAGTGTGTTTGGGTCTTTCTTCGCCGATTTCTGATCCCCCTCGTTGGCGACGGTCGAGTCGTCCGGATAGACCAAGGGTGCGACGTTCGACGGGAGACTCTCTTCGCCCTCCACCGTGCCGGCGACCGGGTTCCGAAGGTTCTTCCGCGCACGGGCTGGAAGATTCTGTTCCTTCGTCGACGAAGCCGTCGATTGCGACGGCTGGGCCTTGGCTATGGCCTCGTCGACGTCGAACTGTGTCTTTTCACCAAACGTGATGGGCTTGTACGCCATGAGCAGACAATACAGTCCGCGGGGCTGGAAGTATTCTTCATTGACACGGTCGAGGAAAGAGTTCGTCCTGCTCGTGTCATTGACGTATCGGGGTTAGCAGGCCCTTTCCAACCAACACACCAAACTTTACAGAGCAGATTCATCTCACATACTTCCACCTCGTCTCCGCCTTCGCAATCACACCGGCCACCACCTGCGCCGCGACCGACGCCCCCAGAGCGATGGAATTCGGCACGAACGACGTTCCCACGGCGGCTAGCTGGACAGCCGCGAGCCATTTGTTCGCCCGCACAGCTTTATTGGCCGCCTTGATGAAACTGATAAACTCGTCCTGTTGGATGCCGAACTGTTCGAGCGCCGGCGCGTAGGCCTCGACGAAGCCCCTTTCTTTGTTTCCCGGTCGTCTTTGGGGTATCACGACGGGGTGGGGGAGATGAGGGTGGCGGGATTTCTTCGTTGCGGCTGCGGATAGTGGGTGGGCTTGGATGAAGGAGTCGAGGGATTGCGAGTCGCCATGGGTTGAGTCATTTGGGTGGTGGTCTTGCGAAGACATGTCGCGGTTCAGGGAGGGTGTAGTCAAAAGAGTGGGAAATTCCACCCGCGGGCATAACAGTAAGATGGCGTGACTCGCGTAGGAGGAATTGGAGATACACATAGTATATAAATCAACGCTCGAATCTGATACATGGACTCCATTGCTGTGCCCTTTGCGTCATCTTGCTCCTCATCACTCACCACGTACCACGGACCGGGGTTCAAGGTGCTTTGGGCTTGCTACGAGCCCTTTGATTGGCTCAGCAAAGAGCGCTTGCCGAAAAGGGGAGCATTTCGCACGCTAAAGTAGCATCGGCATGGTGGAGATGATCGGGAGAAGACTAGACGGAGTACTCGGCAGCGATCCCGATTTCTCAAGGGCTATACTTAGTTCGAGATCTGATTCTTTTACCATTTGACTTGGGGGATGGACAAGGTTTCGTGGGCTCGTGTGTGCTATTCTGGGCCCGTTTTGACGATCCCCGAGGCGTGGCTGCTGGTGCGTGAGTCCAGCCCTGTATCTGCCCAGTCAAGGATACTCCTTCGTCTGGCCACATCAACACCCGTGACACCGATACTCATGAACGTTGTCTTCCAACTGGTTCATGCCTCTCAAAGCCGGTATCCTCGACCCTCTACTTGGTCGTCGAAGGCTGTAGCCTTGCATTAGCCCGAGCCTCTCGCGCGCGCCTCTTCTCCGCCTTCTGCCGCCTCCAGTCCCAGCCCTGCGAGTACACAAGCCAAATAAAGGGTTGCAGAGCTAAGAGCAGCAGAGCCACTGCGGTACCCGCCCATCCTATTCCGATAGCGTTGATCAGCGGTGTAGCAAAGGCCGTAGCTCCCGCCCCGAGCAAGCAACGGATAAGATTACTCGAGGCGGTAGCGGTCGCGGGACTTTGGTAATTTAAATCAACAATGAGGGTATTCAGTGAGCTGAAACTGCCTGTGATGAAATGGCCGAGGAAGAAGAGCATGACGAGCGGTCCGGGGAGACTGGTCTTGTGCTCCATGAGCCAGCCGTAGCCAAGCATGGTGAGCGAAGCCATGCCCATGAAGGGGATTGAGACCTGTAGGCGAGCACGCTCGATGGGGAAATTATCGATATCTTGCTGTCTGTTGCTGACGATGGGGATGCCCTCGAGGGCGGCGACGCGTTTGAAGTTACGGTCTAGTAAGAGACCCAGGGTCCAGCGGGAGCTGAGGCTACCCAATCCGATTGGTAGATAGCAGAGGCCAATTTTGAGCGCGGTCAGACCGTAGCGATCCGCAATTTGAGATGTAAGTGTGCTCAAGACGAGAAAGTAGCCCGCGTACATGAGGCCGCCGTAGAAAAGGATGATGGCGGCTTCCTTGTGACATATGAGTTCAAGTGATTGGACCGGGCTGGGTCGACGACGTCGGGCCATCACGGTCGATGGAACGGGCGTCGTTTGCTCTTTACCATTGCCTGTCCACTGGACCAAAGGCCTGTTCCATTTGGGTGGAGGAACGCTACCATTTCCCACGACGCTGCGGCAAGTCTCGGGTAAGAAGATGACGACCACGAGTATCAGAACTCCGGCGAGCATCGACAACACCCAGAATATCCAGTGCCAGTTGAGACTTTCGGCGATTCCACCTCCGATGAGAGGGCCAATCGCGGGTCCTAGGGTCACTCCCATGGTCGCGTAGCCAATGTATTTCCCACGCTCAGCGCGAGTCGTGATATCGGCGACGAGGGCACTGGCGAGGGCGATGGTACCACTGCTTCCAGAGCTCTGAAGACAACGTAGAACTAATAGTGCCGCATAATTGTTTTGCAAGGCCAGACCGATGTTAGCAGACAGATAAAGAGCCAGGCAACATATGTAGGCTGGCCGCCGGCCTTTGGCATCGGAAATAGACCCGACGAAGGAGGGCGCGATGCCTTGGAATATCTGTGGCGCGAGTTCCTGAATGAGTATTGTTTTCATGAGGGATGATTCCTATCTGAGGAATGAATCACGTACCATATACAACGTGACCGTAAGATTGATCAAAGAAATCGACTTGTGCAAGTCGTTGGAGATCTGGTTGATCGAGGGGAAGTAGGTGCTGGAGGAGATGGGAGAGATCAGGCCCAGAAATGAAGCCGTGATGATGATGGAGATCTTTTTCCACTCCTGGAGCACAGTGTAGGGTGCATCATTCATCACATTCACGCTGGTTGGTTTTTGAGTCTGTGGTTGAACATCTGTTGGCTCTTTCGATTCTTTGCCTTTGTCAACATTGCTCTGCGGCTGCCGCTGTTCTTCAATGGATCCGCCTTGGACTGGTTCATTCAAAGAAGCTGACTCCTCATTTATAGTGTTGCCCATTTTCCTATTGCTGTTGGAGGACAGCACTTAAAACATTGATCTCCGGTGATGGTGGGATATTTATATGGGTGACACCAAGAGTCGTGTATGCTTAGGCTTGTTCGTCCAGAGGGGAGTAGTCGGTCATGACAACAATCTCCGTTGGCACGCAGGGTTCAGAACGAAGGGGCAAGGAAGTTCCCACTGGCAGAATTAGTAGTTTCTTATCCAGAGTCACTATCGGCATGCGGTACCGGAGCCTGGTTAGCTCCGACCCCGCTGTGATAGCTAGTTGGCAAACACCGGACCGTTACCGGCAACTGTCAGAGGCCCTGCAACGTAGACTTTCTTGGACAGGAACAGCTTGATGGGAGAACGTATACCATTATATGCAGGTAGGTGAAGCTTAAGATAATCTGATGGTGCGTTCCGTAGACCCATATTCAAATTCTTCTCAAAGTCGCAATTACTTCGCAACGAGACGTTAAGCCCCTGTCGCCCCGAGCGTGTCCGACTCGGAGCGGGTCATCCATGGCCAAGTAGCCAGAAATCTCTGTAGGTGGCTACCGCGCTCACCACGGAAGGCTTTGACAAGCAAGGCTCGGGCCTCTGAGAAATTGCCATCCGAGTCCTGTCTCGCAAGGAAGCTTGCAGCTACGGCGACCGGGAACCCGATGAAACTTATCAAGTAGGAACCCACTCCTGGTCTTTTGAAGTACGGGATCAGTAAGGCAACCTTGCGGCTATGAAGGTATGCGTCGATGTAAGGTGGAAACGTGATTGTGTCATTTCTGGGCTGGGCAGTTTCGCTGAGCCAGGAGAGAATTTGCGAGACGAGGTTGTAGGTTGTCCAGTAAAGTATTCCTAGGTGAGCCATAGCGAGGTCGGTGGCTGGCGGTGCCGACTCTTTGCTGTTCTCGTCCAGGTTCTGGATTTCGATGAGAGTGTCTACAAATGTAACAGTGGCCTTGCCAGAAGAAGTTGACCAGGAGAGTAGTTGACGATCACATCGCCAACATCTTTCCTCGACAGTTTGCCGCAAGAGATATTGCTTCTCCGGTTGATTGGATAAAGTCCTAAGAGCAGTCATGTCTTCCAGTATCTCTGGAATTTCAATGAGGATGTCCACCAGCTCGTCCTTGGGCGATTTAGGAGACGTTGACCACGGAATCGTCTTCCACTCATGGCTGCTCAATGGACAGCGCTTACGACTTTGGATGTAGGGGTATATCTGCACCAAGAACTTCTATCAGTACGCAGACATGAAGACCATATACGTCAAGGCATGGATCCCATGTTACCAAATGAAGGCGGTAGTCGACAAATAGCCTGTGTGCGTGTCCTTCGATGAAGCTTTCAGGGCCACCGGCAATAATGATTGCCATTTCACCAGAGGTGTGTCTCATCCATGCGGGCGCCGCCGGCCACGAACGTCGTTCATCGGCATTGAGGAGTAACTATCAACGCCGGAGTCCGATCTCAAGTCAGATCGCGACGTGAAAAAAATGCTACAGGGGCATTTGCAGGTCAAAGGTACCTCGTAACTTGTCAAGAGTCCAGACGCTGCAAGCATCTTACCCCAGTCCCGCTGGTTTTTGTCCACAAGCGACCTTGCTGTCGCCTGTAGCGATAGGCCGTAAAGACGCCTCGCATGCACCATCATTGATGGATGCTCGGTACGTTGGGCGGCCAATGTGAGGGCGTTTGCAAGGAAGACAACGCGCACGAGAGGGTCTTCGTAGTACAGGGCTTGAATGGCCGTCGTCCAACTGGTAGTTGAATACCGCGCAGCCTGGTGAGGGAAAGCCCGGCCATGGGGGAGCAGAGATGTCCAGTAGACCTCGAGGTATTTGGACTCGAGTGCTGTGCGCTCTAGCGATTTATCCAGGACGGCTGAGCGTGCGACCGAATATGCCGCAGCCTCAAAACGGTATGGACGGTTCTTTGTGTTGCCATGCTCCTGACCGCTATTGATAAAGATACGGTGTTGATCATAGCCTCCGCAAGGAATGCGAGAGAGCGTACACTGTCCACACGACGGTCTCTTCTCATCACACTAAGAAGTTGTGCGAAACGGGTTAGCCTGGTGTCTATTCGTACCTAAAAAAAAGCCTCATTCGTAGTGTCACGGGAGGTGTTGCGTGGTTCGATAAATCCACGCCTTGTGCAGCTCGACTGCAGGAGGCTGGCATCTAGGCAGGATACAACTCCTGTCGGTGTCTGGGGAGGGCACAACTCACGCCTTTCCTACGTCTCCGACAGGTGTGACAAGCTTTGGAGCGCCCAGGAACTCCGACCATTACGATTGATTGGGGCCTGAGCGAGAAGGAGCCATGTGGATGACATGATGGTTCTTCAAGTTCGATTTGAAGATTTGCTTCGCGCGAGACGCGCGTCCTTGGTCTTTCGATCACGTGATATTGGATCCGCGTCCTAGGTATGTGTAGCAAGCGCAAGTCAAACTTTGTGACAGATTTAGATGAAGATAGGCAAAACAGCTTCGACTCGAAGATCTTCGGTACCCTGCGTCACTCTCATTTGGAAGACGCCAGACTGAATTTAAGTACAGATCGCTCCCACTTCTGCCTCACCGCTCATAGCCTCGCGAACCCCGTCGGCCGAACGACGAACCCGACGCGCGGAAAATGTATCCTCACATTTCCAACACTCCCACTCCCCTGCGGTGTCACAACGACTTCTTCTGGTGTGAGCGCAACGAGCTTTCCGAGTGTCGGACTGCCCCGTCCCGTATCGTCCGGCGCGATCGTGACTTCCGCTCCAACTACAAGACCATTACGCGCGTCGAGTTCAGCGTGGTGCGGCGCAGGAGTTGGTAGGAGTGGGACGCTGGGGCTCAGCGTGGTTTGCTCCAGACGTTGCAGCGCTTTCTCAATCCCGGCGTTGTCCTCTTTCTCGATCCGGGTCTCCACGCTTGGCAGATTCGCCATAAAATCGCGGAAACGGTTGAACCATGCCACTAGGCCCGGGTAGCGGTCCTTGTTGAACACGCTCTGAATCCCCTCTCCGTCTCCATCACACGTGCCCCCGCCCGTCAAGTTGTGGATGCCCTCACCGCGTGAGATCTTCTCGCCCCAATCTAATTGATACCACAGGGCTACGTCCGCGAGACTGGGCGTTTCCGCTTCGGTAAAGATCCATTTCTTCGTCTCCTTCCCGTCCTTGCCCATAGTCGCAGAGGATGAGAATAGGTCCTCCACCAAGCTCAATTGAAGATCGAGGCCGGACAAGTTCTGGACTACCTTGCGCCCGAGCTTCTCCGCATCCAACGTGTGGCCGATGAGATTGGCGCGGTCGGTGCCGAAATGCGTGCGCCATACGGATGGTGGGATGAGTCCCGTCGTCACGCGGAAGAAAGGCCTGTCGGTCCAGTAGGAGGCAAGAAGGCGGATGAGTGGCCGGGATGAAGATGACGAGGAGATAGAGGAGGAAGATGAAGTCGGGTAAATGGTGCCGTACCCAGCTGAGGCGGGGAAGAAATGTTCGAGGGCTTCGATGATCAGGGAGGTGTCGATGTAGATCTAGACATAGCAGGGATGGGAAAGGTTAGGTTAGTTTTCTTGGTGTGGGATATGCGCACTTGAGATGTATATGGAAGGGCCGTATGCTTCTCATCCTGGGGAGGCAGGAGGACCTTCATGTGCAGTGGGGGAAGAGAATTTTCAAACTCACCTCTCTCCCAATCAGCAATACCGGAATCTTTCTGTATGTGACATTGAAGTTATCCTTCAGAATGGGGCGCGGCATCATCGAGGGCACAATGATTAACGCTGTACGTGTCGCACGTACGACGTTAGCCAGGCTCTGGTAGGCAAGCAAGTGTGCTTTTCCTCCTCGCATGGGGCATGGATTTGACAGAAGAGCGATGTATTTGGTACCTACTATGCGGAATCTGCTTCAACTTGAGCGCCAGCTTGACTTTCGTTGTGAAGGGCGAGGCTATGGTATCACTACTAGTCAGTACGATCACTTTTCATCATTTCCCTTCCTTTTGTCTCTCGGCGGGACGGACAGCAACGTCATCAATGGCTTGGTTTTACTCACAGTCATATCCGAACAACACTACCGGCGGCATCGCCGTCGAACTCGAAGAGGTTGCTGTCATCTCTGGCGTCGGTACTGGCCTTGGAGGCCGTATGGTTGTTTCGTGAGAAGAGATGGGTTCGCTTCCTGATCGTACGGGATCTTGTCAAATATATCTCTGATTTGTAGCTATGCGAAGGGCAATTTTATGCTGTCTCCGTGCTTTAGGGCTCCCTAGTCCATAAAAGGATGTTGTGTTGTGAAATGGAATGATGTGTGATGTTGGCCGGTCAAACGGGAAGCTCGTCGGCTTGTCCGTCGCCGTGTGTAGCCAGCCTTACTATGCGGAGAGGAGAGCCTCGGTACATGAAATCTTACTGGACTGCTTGTGCATGTACATGTCAAGGAAAAAGGGCGTACGATTGGAGCCTCGAAAATCAATCTCATTACGTGGTTCTAGACTACCTATGTAATGAAGCCATGTCATAAGGCGCTGGAGGTGCTAAACAGGAACAAGAAGCACCGTTGCGAATTGCTTGCCTGCCTAAAAGCGTCTTGCTCCATGTCTCCGGCAACACATACGGCCAACGCTAACGACAATGGAACCCGTGTGCAAGTAAACGTATAGGTCACGACTTCCGAATCATTGCTGATGCCAAAGTCTAGCTCTCTGAGACCAGCGAGCATATCCGTGGCGAAGCGAGAAATACGACAAGGTATTGTCAAGAAGCGCGTATAGCGCTGGAGGAAACCCCCGACTAAGCTTGATGATTCGCCAGACGAGTGATGAAATTGAGTAACACCGCTGGAATGGGAGTCCGGGTGAATTCTTGCTGATGAAGCGAATTCTAGCGTCAGGATGCTGGTACAGAACCGATGGCATTTAGCCTGCCAAGCTTCGGATCCGATGCTTGGAATGCATACGCTGAGTAGCGGCTGCCTGCGAAGCTGGCATCGGTCGTCCATGGTCACTGACATGACATACTTATGATTTTTCATTCCAGCAGGATAGGCTGTCGTAGCAATGGGATGTGTGAGCACCAGGCGCTCACCATAGTGGCTGGACCGGCTGTTCTCGAGTGTGAGTTCAAGTCCGACAATCCCAGCAGGTGGGACTCACGACATTTCCATATTTTTTTTGGAGTGTAGCTATGCCGCAGAATAATCTTGTACCGATTCAGGCCTTAGGAGGTGCTCTGGAAAATCATCTGTGATCAGAGTATTCGGAGTCCACAGCACTCTATCGAGGCTGGTCGGACATTCGCCTTGCGTTTCCACCATAGCAGCATCAAGTCTTCGACGAACTTCCTGTCTGAAGCACTCCACCCATCCAAACCCATCTCGGCCATGTCTTCGTGGAAAATGTCAACTTCACTGCCTGGTTCGTGGTCACCACAGAGAGGTTGGGTTTCGTCCTGGGCGCTGTCGATAATCGGGCTTGCATCATCTTCGTCTTCATCATCGTCGTGGTATGGATGCTGGCTCTGATCGGGTTCATCGGTTCTTGCAATTGCATTGGCCATCGTGGTGAAGATGGAGGTGGTCAGCCTGTGGAAATATGCCACCACGGCGACCTCTCGAGTCTGATCTTCCTCGCCGTCGCCGCGTAATAACGCCAGATCCCTTTCGTTTTCGGTTTCTTCGATTTCTGAGAAACCTGTACGTCTGTCTCCTGCAGAAGCCCACCAAACAAGAGACGTGTAGGCCATCCTTGACCACGATGAAGGTTCCACTACTGCCTTATTCACGGAATAATTTGACTCATCGGAAAGAATTGACGATGTCTCGTCATCAGCCGATGTAGCTTCGCTTGGTTGTAATCGACGTAATCCCTGCATTAGATGTGATAGTCGATGCGAGTCTCGCTGTGTTGCCCTAACGCCGACCTTCGGAAAGGTTTTGGTTAACTCGGGACTCGAAAGTACAATGCGAGGGAACACTTTTGTTGCGGCGTTTTGGGTATCTGCTTTAGGCATGAGGACGAGAATGTCGTAGAGATCTGGTTTCGAAGCCAACACATCATCTGTAGTACAGGCAATGAAACTCCGGCTCGGGTCTGCGTCCTTCTCTTGCTCCAACAGGGCAATGTCCATAACACCGACAGTGAACAGAGGACGCAGTCTGGAAGTTGAGCTTCCGGCTTCAGGTAGTAGAGATAGGAGCGATCTTGAGATAGAGGATAAGATGGAAAGATTGTACACTGAAAAGTCTGGTCAGCAGCTATTCGTATGACCGAAGTTCTCATCCTTACCAAGGTTGCACGTGGTTTCGACAGGAGTCTCCGTAACAATCAGTATTCGCTTGCGGAGCAGCGCGGCTCGATACAGGGGAAATATGAGAGGGCCGAAGAGCTTGATCGAGCTTATTAGCGTCAAGGCCGGGTGATGAGGTGTCAACGAATGATGAGATGAGACAAATGTTGTCGCTGTAGACATAGATCGGGACTTGTTGTATCCATTTGATCGTCGGGCTTGATCTTGGTCGACGGAATCTTCAGTGTCCTGCAAAGGCCGATCATCTTGCTTCAGTCTGTATTGCTCC
Source organism: Cladophialophora exuberans (assembly GCA_030068005.1). Taxonomy (NCBI): domain Eukaryota; kingdom Fungi; phylum Ascomycota; class Eurotiomycetes; order Chaetothyriales; family Herpotrichiellaceae; genus Cladophialophora; species Cladophialophora exuberans. The sequence goes on from JANSVK010000050.1 coordinate 80,142, forward strand.
CAATATTCCTCAATCGCAGTAGTGTTGGTGGGATCCTCGATTTGTGATCTGGCTACCTCTCAGTATGAAGCTGTTATGTCGAGCTCTTGACCATGTACCTTGCCAATTCTTTCAAAGATTCCGCATGGCGCCAACTGCGCCCCATGCGACCGTGTTCGAGCGGGACGAGGATACCCACAGCCAGCATTCGGGCTGCGCGATCGGATTGTTCATCGGGCTTGTTGATAAAGGCACTGAGGCCAGCATATCCGTCGTGGATGAAGTATCTTCCCGCGTCAGCGACTTCGTTCGTTGCGCACGGCCAAATGACACTCACATCAGGTCTTCCTCGACACTGTGAAGGCCAGAAGGTAGGGACTTGAATTCGACGACACCCTCGACTTGGACTGCGCAGAAAGATTAGCGGAGCTCAGGAGATGAAACCGCTGATATTTGACCGACCTTCATCAAGAGATTTGTGCCAGCCAAGAGTATATCTGCCGCTGTTCAGTGGGCGTTTAAGGTGAAGCGGCACATGCGTACCCTTTTCGATGGTCGAAGTTGACTATGAAGGCGGCTGCGATGGGAGGCATAGGCGGCTCGACGCCAGTGTCGAGGTGCAAAGAACTTGAACTTTGCATCGCCATGAGTGACAGATTTCTCTCATGCTGCCAGAATACGCTGACATGTCCTTCAAGAAGACTGTGTACGGATGCCAGTGTGGTGTATTTGCGGAGACCCGAGTTGGAGCCTCGCAGCTTGTGAGACGCCGAGTGAAATGACCAAATGACATGGGCTTTTAAGATTCAAATGACAGCTACCATCCAAGTACTTATATTCGGATTATTCCATTTTCCGTTCTTCTTCTATATCTTCACTACGCTGCCATCCACAAAACACTGAAGACTGTCGAGGGAGATGTTTTGAATTCACTGGGTAAGGAAAGTCCTTCCTTCTGCCAAGAATAAAGAGCGTACACACACATCTCAAGCCTACAAAAAGAATAATTCCCGTCCAGAGACAAAAACTCTGCCTTGACACCCAGTCGAACAGGGGGTCAAGGTGAGCGAAAACCCCTCGGGGGGATTTTTTCCGATTGATCGGGAGGTTCCAGGTTTGGGTAGTCGTTTTGAGATGTTGTTTTGTTTAGCTGCGGTAGGGTTAGCGTCGAACAGATGTGGAATCCGACCTCAGCAGTTGCCACCTGCTGTGCTCCTGTAGCAGAGTGCCCAAGGCTCTACGGTCTACGAATTTGTTTGTCGGCAAAGTCGGGGATCGAACTAGAGGCCATCGGGACTAGACGCCACTATCTCGGTGATAGCTTGACCTGGTCAAGACCGGGATAGACACTCTTTGGGAGGGATCGGAGGAATCGCCCATTCTCCTAATCGGCTGTCTGCTACACAGCGCTACATAGTGAGGTATGGGGGTCTTTGCGTATTTGAAAGATTTTTTGGAAGCTTCAATATATTAACAAAGGAATTGATTTTGGAATCATGTGATGGGTGATGGGAACTCGGAAGTGAATGAGGGCCTCCCGCCACAGGAACACATTCAGCAATGAAGATCTTCACACGCTGAGTGCGCCAGCGGAAATATGATCGGTGCAGGCATATGATGGATACATGTTTCTATTATACGTGTGGAAGGAGATCCGTCCAATCTATATCCACGTTTGCCGATCCTTGCAGGTCTCTCAGTTCCACGAAGGCTTCGGCGATCAGATAGAATCGAGCAAGGCCATATATGATGGCCAGAGGTGTGATGGTTGCAAACTCCTGCGGTAATGGTAATTCCTTGGATTTCCTCCTCATTGTGGCACTACTCTGCGCCATGCGAATCCGGTGTTGGGCGAGTCCTTTCCGGTTCAAACACAACAGATATAATGTTTTCCATCGACCTAATCGAGTCCAAGACGCTGCTGTCTCACACAGCCAGAAAGCAGCAGTAGTCCCAAAGAGGAGAAGAGAACTTATTCTCCAGAGAAGTTTCTCGACAGACATGGGAAAGTCAGAGCTCCAAGATGACTGAAATTGAGAGGGTTGAAGTTGCCCTAGACTCTGCAACGTCACCGTTTCGCTCCTGCCAAAATGAGGTTTTTCTCAGCACTGGTGCGACCACTTCTTATTGCTTCCACCACAGGCGTGGCATTTATCTCACTTTCATCGGTCTTCTTGCATTTCCTACGCTACAGGATCATGCCATATATCTCCATCGAATCACATTGACCTGGTTCAAAGATGTCAATGTCCCAGAAAAATGGGGATTTCTGCGGGATCAAGTCACCCCGTTCCACCTCAAAACCTCCGGAGCCGAGACACTACATGCATGGCATATCCTCCCTCTCGAGGCCTATCGCACGAACGAGAAAGAGTTAAGAGATGAGCCTACAGGGCTATGTCAAAATATTACCGACCGGCTCGCTTTCAAGCTACTCAAGGAAGATCCAACTGCTCAACTGGTGGTATATTTTCATGGAGCGGCGGGCACTCTGGGATCAGGATGGCGGTCACAGAGCTATCGTGCCTTGTCTGCTAGTGCACCAAACGTCCACGTACTTGTCATCGATTATCGTGGGTTTGGTTCAAGCACTGGCTGGCCATCAGAAACTGGGCTACTAACTGATGCTCCGACGCTCGCCAACTTTGCATTTGAGACTGTCGGTCTTCAGCGTGAGCGGACTGTCATATTTGCTCGATCTCTAGACAGTGCCGTTGCCATTTCGCTCTCCCATCATTTGGCATTTCAAACTCCGCCGACGTTGGTCGCTCACTCAAACGTACAGTATTGCCGGAACTATTTCACCGCTGGCTCCCTTAGCACGTTGGCCGAGCGTGGTTGAACACGTTGAACGTTTGCAAATGGCCATCAAAAGATAAGCCGGCCGACCTTGTTCGCCATGGTGAACACCTGAAACTCTCAGGCCGACAGAGCAAATATGACATCACAATGATTCATGCCGAAGACGACTACGACATTCCCTGGGTACATTCTGACGATTTTTGGGGCATGCAGTCAATGCCACTCGAGAAGACGATAGTCTTCTGATATTTGACGATCTAGAAGACAAAAAAGCCCGCAAGAAATCGCAACTAGGTGCAGGTGGATGGGAAGTCGAATGGCCCGGAAGAAGTGGAATGCTTTTAGAACAAATCGTGAAGTACGTCCTCCACGATCGAATTATGAGGTACCCTGTGGTCAGTCTTGCTGTTGCCGGAGCATTTCACAGCCAGGACACCGAGTAAAACCCGCGCCGATATTCGCAGCTGTTTGACGCCAAGTCGGCCGTCAAACCCGCAAGCATAGACCAGATTCATTCTAGCCAGACACCAACACTGGAAGCCTTACCAGTCCCTCCGAAATTTCTCCTTCAGCCAATACTAATCTACCAACCTGTCTAATCATCTTTTATCTAAGCACGGGCAGACCCCTGGTCCGGGTACGTAACACCCTGGTCCGCAAAGCCTCTAGTCTAGTCCAGGCGCGCAGATTCCCTAGTCCGGACCTCGCTCACTTGCCAATCTGGACGTCTCGAGTACCAAATACACCCTCGAAGTGACTCTAAGTCCGTCCACAAGCCCGCAAGTTCTTCTCCCCAACCCCGATATTTCTTGCCGCTCTATCTCCAGCTTTCATAAACAGATCGACTCCACCAAATCAGTGTCACCCGCTGATTCAGCTGAAGAATGGATTCTAATCTGGAGTTACCATTGGCAATCGAAAACTACTCGTCCTCGCTTAGGGTCCGTTGCCAATATCCCGTGAATGTCGAGTATGATGTTGTGAATCTTCCTCGCAAGACGTCGAACAGCTTCATAATATGATTTGTTGCTACCAGGCCTTCAGGCTCTTTTGGACCGGCTTTGTCATGGTTCAGGTACTCACCATGCAGGAATTATCAAGAATCATTGCGTACATGTTGGAAGGCGTCAAAGCGGCACAGACCATAGCAAAACAACAAGCACTATTTAAATCCTCGAGATCTCCACCTTTATAGCCAGAGAACATCATTCAACAGCTTCGATCCCACTTACACAGACACATTTCCCAGGAAAATCAACAATTCAGACACAATTACACTTCGTGAGAAACAGCCCAAAACCGAAACCAAAAATGGCCGAAACATTCGTCATGCGCGGCGTCGGGGGCAAGGTGAAGAAAACACCTGCCGAAATCCCCGAACTCAAACCCAACGAGGTCCTGGTCAAGATAACACATTCTGGTCTCTGCGGCACGGATCTCTATTTCATCGATCCTGGCTGCGCACTGGGCCACGAGGGTATCGGCACTATCGAGAAGGTCGGTGATGCGGTGACGAGTCACAAGATTGGCGACCGTGTTGGAGGGGGATACTTGAGGAGTGTAAGTTGTCAAATCGCCAGGTCGACGTCCCTCGAGAGTACATAACATTAATCAATGACATCCTTCTCCAGAGCTGCGGTTCCTGCAAATACTGCCTGACGGGCCGAGACATTATGTGCTACAAGCGCGACTGCTACGGACTGGGCGGTTTCACCAACGGCACATTCGCGACCTACTACATCGCGAAAGAGGGCTACGTCTATCCGATCCCCGAATCCATGCCATCTGAGATCGCCGCTCCTTTACAGTGTGCCGGAGCCACCGTCTACGGTGGCCTAAAATCCTACTATCAGACAGGCATGCGCGTCGGCGTGCTGGGTATCGGCGGGTTGGGACACTTGGCTATCCAATTCGCAGCTAAGTTGGGTGCTCCTGTGACGGTGTTCAGCACAAGTCCCGACAAGGAGAAGGAGGCACGCCAATTCGGCGCGTCCGAGTTTATTGTGCTGGGCCAGGAAGATAAACTCAGCGCGCCTGTCGATCTGCTGCTCATCACTGCACACAAGGCTCCGAATTGGAATACGTGAGCTCCCCTCCCTCTCGTCCGCTTACATTTACCCTCCGAAACACTGAGCAACCCCCTCACCAACCTACCCCAAACCCCATAACTAACATGTATATCGGGCAGATTCATGTCCGAAAAAGTCGTCGCTCGCGGCGCACCCATAGTAATCCTCGGCGCCATCGGCAACACGCTAGAAGTTCCGTACGTTTTGGCCCTTCCCTCCTCCCCCAAAATCTCCTAATCTCCTATCCCACATACCAACACTAACCACAATCCCTGTACACAGAGTCCTCCCCTACCTCTTCAACGGCTACGACCTCGTGACAAACCTTGTGGCTTCGCGCGCCGTGCATGCGGAAATGTTGACCTTCGCGGCCCTGCACGACATCAGGCCCGTGGTCGAGGAGTTCAAGATGGATGAAGAGGGTGTGGCGCAGGCGATTGCCAAGCTTGAGTCCGGGAAGATCAGATATAGAGCTGTGCTGAAGGTCTAGACTGGACGTCGTCGAGATCGAGATAGTTAGTGCAGCTGCCTAAAAGAGAGAATAACAGTCAAAGCATATCAGCTAGATTCTTTCGAAATGTGTACTGTACCACATTCACCAAGCTCATGAACCACGTTTCGCCATGTACATGACATGCCTATATAATATGCTCTATGCTCTACTCTATTATGCTATTGTATCCCATCCTCTCCGTCGCTCACGTCCATGTTCATTATTCACATCTCCACAGCTCCACCTGCGCCTCCACCTCTACATCCCCATCCCCATCCCCATACCCATACCCATACCCCCTCTTGCCTCGACCCAAGCCTTCACAACTTCTGACTCCCCTTTGTCTTCTTGAACACATACGCTACGCCGCCTCCACCGACCATATTGCGCTCGAGCGTGATGACGTGTTCGAGACACGGGTCGTCCACGGCAGCCAGGATGGCGGTTTTTAATTCCGCGCCGTAATTTGCGTCGTCTGCATCCACATCATCGGCACCCGCGGTCTCATGTAGAGCCGTGGTGTCTATATGTCTGTACAGCATCAGTTCGTGTTTCTCCGCTTCGTGGCCTGGTTCGTCGGCTATGGCGTTCGAGGGTCTGAGGCCTTCGGTCTTGATGCGCGGAGTGGACGTATCAGAGCCGATGCCAGATTCCTCCGCGTCTTTGTCGTTCTTTCCATCAACATCACCCTCGCCATCGTCTCGCGAGTCGTCATGCCCGGCACCTTCACAGCTACATTCGATCAAGTCGTGTGTGCGTAGTCCATCACTCTCGTCAAGGCGAAATAGATCTTTGAGCTCTTCTTGACTAAACGTGAAGGTAGCTGCCTTGTTCTTCACGGCTCCCTCCAGCGAGTTGCTTGCGGTGCTGGCACCGCCTTTCATGATGCTGTCTGCGAGTGCTCTCTTGACGATTTGACGCTGCCAAATACGCTCTTCCAAGCCGCCCTTGATGAGGAACCTGTAGATCTTTGAATGTCGCTTCTGGCCTTGTCGATGAATACGCGCCACTGCTTGGTCGTCTGTGGCAGGATTCCAGTCCACGTCGAACAGGACGAGTCGACTAGCCCCAATGAGATTCAACCCGACTCCGCCGGCCTTTGCACTGAGAAGAAACATGAAGGACTTTGTGGATGGGGAGTTGTTGAATTGGTCGACCAGGGCTTGTCTCTTTTTCGCTGGCACTGATCCATCAAGTCGCAGGTACGGGAGATTGGAATTGCTTGCTAGCTGCTCGATCAGGTTCAGAGTAGAAGTATAGTTCGATATTACAACCACTTTCTCATCAGTGGTCTGGCGTATGTTCTGGAGTAATTGATCAAGAAGGCGGATTTTGCTGGACACTGAATTTTGGTACAACCTGGAAAATCCATCTGGAAGCATTCCGTTCAGTGTAACAAGTGATGAAGAAGGTGTAGAATCATCATCGCCTTTCTTTGGGTCCATCAATGCGGGACTGTTACATAGTTTCTTCAAGATAGTGATCAGCTGAAAGGCTGTTTCTGGGCTCCGGAGTGCAGTGTGGAACATGTCGGAACGGACAACATTTCGATATATTCTCGCTTGGGCAGGCGTTGGTCGACAAAATAATACGTATTCTGTTTTTGGAGGTAGGAAATTAGACAGGATGTTGGCGGTCCTGCGCAAAATGAAGGGCGACGTAGTTCGGCTGAGTTCCTCACTTGCATCATTTCCTCGCTCTATCTCGTCAAGAGTGGAATCCGGCTGTCGGCTTTTCATGATAGGTCTTTCGAAATCTCTGTTAAAACCCTTTTGTGATCCTAGAATACCATCGTTGACAAAGTTGACCATGGCGAAGAACTCACCAAGATCATTCTGGATTGGTGTTCCGGATAAGATGATCCGTCGCTTGGTGTTCAACGACTCGATCGCTTGGGCGGCTTTGTTCTTCATAGTCTTGAGACGATGACCTTCGTCACATATAACGATGTCGATGGCATGATCTTTGGCAAGATCGTCCGCGACTATTCTCAACCTCTCGTAGCCGATTATCATGACTTGGAAAACCTTGCCATCGAAGCTACTGAGACGTGTCTGTCTCTCTTCAAATTCAAGGACTCCTAGTCGATCGTGGCCGAGCCATTTCTTAAACTCTCGTTTCCAGTTTCGAATCAAGGAGACCGGACAGACTACGAGTGCTTTTTTGACAACCGGAGGATCCTTGAATGTTGGGTTCTGTCGTAGCAGAGTCCAGAGTAATGCAATAGTTGTCAAGGTCTTCCCGAGACCCATATCATCAGCCAGAATGCACCCTCGACCATCAAAATTCCTCAGTCCCATCACGCATTCATACAAGAACTTTACTCCTTCTTGTTGGTGAGGTCTAAGTTTCTTTCCCACGAGAGGATCTAAAACAACATCCACGATTTGTCTGTTTTCTGGAAGGCTTTTTGGTCTCTTAAAGACAAGAGCACCTGGTGCATCGGGATCATGCCGAGGAGTTGGTATGCCAGCAGAGACCTGTACTCGAGCTGTGGGCTCTTTTACAGGTGGTTTGAAAGCCGCAGGCATAAATGACTGTGGAGGGTCCCTTGTCTTCTCTTTCTTGATTTGGGCTTTCATTTGAGCCATCATGCTTGATTTCGGCGGCTGGACAGGGGAGGACTGGTTATTGGAAGAGGCAGGTTTCGATTTCGGTTCCGCCCGTGAACTGGGTTCCGATTTTGTAGGTTTGGCTTTCAAGTTGATATATGCCAGAAATTCAGTCTTGCTGATACATGAATCAACCTCGATTTCTTTTCCGCTAATTGTCATATTCGATCCAGGAAGTAATGGCGCAGAGAAAGCGGTTCGTCCAATACTCTTCCCACCATTATTGAACAGGGTGGCATATCCATCTCTAATAGCCAGCACTCCATCGTCTGTCCAAGTCTTATTCTTCTTATTTGTTGGAAGACGCCATAGAATAGAATAATAGCTCTCAATGCCGCCGGGAGTATTGCCTGCGAGCTGCTGTGTTGGACTTCGAGGGTTCGCTATGGTTTTTAAGGGGGTCCTCGCTTGATCCAAAGATTTTTCTTTGGAAAGAGAAGAAACAGTCGTGACTGCAGAGGCGGAACGGTTGCTGGGAGGCGGGCTGTCGAGTTTTCGTCGCTTCGCGGGCGGAGGCTTGGGCAGTGTGGTGGCATCATTTGGGATATCCTTTCGAATAGTGAGCGGCTTGAAGGGCTTGGAAAACATGATTTGCCAGGCTGACTGGCCACCTAGGATAGGATAGTGCTTGCTTGAAGCTGCCACATAGAAACTATGAGTTTCTTGCGCAAGTCTCGAAGTTGAGGTGTCGCCCGCAAGTGGGGCAAGCGCGACGCGTCTCTACACGTACACGCGTCGTCACGTGTGTGATCTAGGGGAGGGAGGGACTTTCAAAGCTTCCATGTAAAAATGCATTCTATGTTATGCCTTGTACTTATTCTCTAATGAGCGAAGCTAATAGTCAACAAAGTGAAATATATCTGTAAGATTCCTTCTCATTACCACCAACCGTTATCACACCAACCTCACAAAGAAAAATTCCGGATGCCTGCTACTTTACTCGTCATCCTCGAACACGATGTTCGGGTGCGCATCACGTTCGTCAAAGTTGTTACCGTCGTCACTCGGTGCGCTGTAGGAGCTGGAAGTGGTGCTCGTGGCCGGTGACCCCGAATTGTCGACATAGCTGGGAGTCGTGCTGCTCGGTGCGGTGGTTGATGGAGCATAATCCGCCAACGATGACGTGGTCGTGGAAGTAAAAGTGGTGGTGGTAGTACTGTCATCTGACGCTGACGAGGTTGTCGTAGTGGCTGAGCTGCTGGATGTAGTAGTGACCGTTGGATCAACTGCAGATATTGATGTGGCGGATGACGAGCTTGTCGAGGTTGTAGCCACCGCAGCCAGAAAATCGGGGACAGTTGATGTAGTCGTCACATACACGGGTGTGGTGGAGCTTGTGGTGGTTGATGTGGTGGTAGTATCGGCATCGGCGCTCGAAGACGTGGTTGTCGCGTATACGGACGTGGATGATGTAGTCGATGTCACAGCAAGATCAACGACGCTGGCCGAAGTTGTTGTAGTTAAGAGAGAAGATGTCGACGTCGAAACCAAGTTTGAAGAGCTGGTAGTGCTCGACGGGAGATCTGCAAAGTCTGCAGCGGGCGAAGAAGACGTGGATCCAGCGTTGGATGTTGTCGTGCCACCCGACGAGCTGGATGCTGAAGTAGTCGAGGTCGAGCCGGTGGAACTTGCGGCCGTAGTGCTCGATGCTGAGGTTGTTGACGAGCTTGAGGAGGTACTGTCTGGGGATACGACTCCCGCCAACAATGTAATTGTCAACCCGTCTGTGGGCACGACGCTTGCGATACTTAGGTAAGGGAAGGCAATCTGGGTCATCAATGTTGAGAATCCACCAGTGGTGCACTGTAACTGAGGAAGACCCGTGCCAGAAGCCGGACAGACCAGCGCGCAGTTCGCTGTCTGGAAACCCAGACCATCGATGGTGCTTTGGGGAGAGAATAAGAAAGAAACGGCAGTATTTTGTCCTGGTTGAGGGCTACCGGCGATACGGCCTGTTCCGGCCTCAACAAGCCGACCCTGGTCATCAAACGTAAAAAGCGTAGGTTTTCCAGTACCAAAACCAAGATAGTCAAAAGGATAGCTCGGCGTTCCGGTAGGCAGCACAACAGCTGGCTTGCCGTCGGCGATGCCGCTACTTCCTGAACTGAGAAGGGAGAATGTCGGATGTGCTCCAATACTGCAAGGTGTGCCATCAGACCCTGCAGTGGCGGAAGTACTAGAAGTAGTTGACGACGATGAGGGAGAGTTGTTCAAAATGGAGGACGTGACCAGCGACGGGCTGGAAGTCGTCACCGAGCCGCCAACAGTTGAGGGACCGGTTGTAGTTGAAGTGCTAGAGCTCGAGGATGTTGAAAGAAGAATCTGTGCAACGGGTGTACTTGTTGATGTGCTGGATACAAGAGCCAGTCCACTGACCGATCCAGAAGAATTAGTTGTTGTCGACGAGGTTCCTGCGCTACTACTGGTTGAACTTGTGGAGGTCGCAATCGCACCATTGTCCACCGGAGCACTAAGGCTACTCGATGTGGAAGACAGAGTGTTTGAATCGGCTTTGTCACTGGCAGAGCCGCTGCCGACGGGAGAACTCGTGCTTGTGGTGGCACTGGATGTTGATCCACTGTCAAGCAAGGCAGCGGCAGCGCTGGTCGTGCTTGAGCTAGTGGTGGAGGAGGGAGATACAACATCGATCTGCGCTTGAGAGAGAGCTACGGCTGAGCAGCCGTCAGGAGTCACACCATCCCAATAGACGAACAAAGTTGTGTTGGACATGGTACAAAATTGTGCACTTCCGAACGAGACAGCCCCCGAAACTCCATCCACTACCCAGCCGGCAGAGAAGGCCGGAGCATACGAGCCATCGTTGCTTGTCTTACGCATGGGCTCATCCAAAGTCTGACTGTCGAAACCAGTATAGCCTGACTGACCGCTGAAGCTCAACACCTGAGATGAAGTGTCTAGGACAAGGGGCCACGCAAGAGTCGAGTCGGTGACAATGATAGCTTCGGTTCCGGAGAAACCAATGTATCCGGTAGTGGTTTGGCGCTTGTGGTAACGACGTCTTTGGCCTCCCTTTGCGGCCAAGGAGATAAAGAAACTGCCATCGCCAGGGGTACGAGTTGGCGCGGGGTCTGGGATACATGTCGTAACACCTAAGGGGGTGGACGATGGAGATGAGCTCGTTACCGATGACCCATCTGGTCCGCTTGAGGAAGAGCTTGGGTTGGTTGACGAGGTTGACAAGTCGACTGGCATTGAGGTTGATGTGGTCAAAGAGGAATCACTGAGATCTGAACTAGTGGAAGTTCTGTGGCCAGATCGTGTTGAGTCGGTTTGTCTAAAGACAGTGGAAGTCGGGGTTCCCTCAGAAGTTACAGAGTTGCCATGTGAATCGCTTGACGACGACCAGTGTGAAGATGTGAGGCTTGTACTTCCAGTATGAGAAGAAGGCGGTGATTTCGTGCTGCTCAGACTGGTCATAGAATCTCCACTGCCTTCGCTGCCTTTATCACTAGCAGTGTGACTCCAATCTGCCCAGCCATCGCTGGTATTTCCTGGATGGCCATTGTTGGAGCCTGTACCAGTTGGTCGGCCTCCGCTAGCACCATTGGAATTCCCGTAGGTGTCGTGGTCTCCATTTGCTCCTTCCCAATCTTCCCAGTCATTACCGTTGTTTGCGCAGAAATCGGTAGGGTAAGGGCAGACGGTGATAGTTCGAGTTTGCTTTACTGTTACCGTGACATCGGCATGGGCAAAAGCATTGGCAACAGCGAGAGAGGCGAGGAGAACAATGGGAGGCAACATGTTTGGAAATGAGTGACTGGAATAATGAACGAGTGAACGGCAACAAAGTGCCAAAATGCGAGAGACGCAGCAAACAAACGAATGTCTGGAGGAAAGGATGACAATTGACAATTTTTCTGAGGAGTAACACGAAGGCGTCCTTCAGACTTCATCCTCCTACCTATATTGCTGCGGCGCACTCCTGTATTCGTGCTGTTGTACATTCGCCCGAGGGTTTGTCCCAGGCGCCGTGCAAACGATATCAACCTCGTTAGGCTGAAACGGGTATGGTGATGGCGTTAATGTTCCTATCTCGGCTGACAGCAAAGACGGCAACTCCTTCGAACAGTCTCGACTTCGATGGGACGCACGTCGGAGTAGCAGTACGCCTTCGAGGGAGATTTGAACGGGTAAAAGGTGAAGCTGAGCTCAAGAACTTCCGAACGATAGTTGTGCTTCTGCTGCAAGTGGCTAGCCCCTTCGTCTAGCGCGATATGAAAAAAGCAATATGGCTGCCAAGAGACCCCGATCGAGCGAAAACGTGGCGTCCCCCCTGAAACCTCCTTTGAAAGGCTGAACCATGCGCTCGTAGCCATATGTGGCTGGTCCTGGCAAACGCTGACTTTGCGGGTCTTATCAGAGGAAATCCCACCGCATGACACACTATCGATGTGGACGACGAGGCTGCCTGCAATGGAACCCGGCTGTGCTTCAGCTGCTCCTCCAGATTGGTCTGTCCCGGCCAAGCCGACAGTCGAGCGGAAACGTGTTGAGGCGGAGACATCAAGCAAGTCACTTGCTTAATACTCGTATACTGTTTGGCTAGTAGGCGCCGCTCATATGCGCCCGATCACGCCACTGCTGGTGCGCGCCAGGTCGCCCTTCTCACCCGCCAAGACCTTATTCTGTTCAGCGCCGCAATGCTCTTGGCTTTTACACCAATTTGGAAAAAGGGCGGGCTTATGCGACAACCAAGAGTAATGAAATTCGTCATCAAGTAAAAAAACTTGAACGAGCCCACGGAGAGCTTTTCGAAGCTATAGTAATACTATGTATTTAGTCCTATCATGGTTGTAATCCAATTTGTACGCGTAGGGTATAACGACGTACAAGTCAGCTGTAGAAATTGATATCTATGCATCTGAACGTCTGAACAACCACGGGAAAATTGGTTGCTGGTCCTAGGTTGACACCGGATCGTCAGACCTTGTTTCTGTGAAGAGGAACTTTTGAGCGCGGTCTCTAAGATGTGAAGAGAGTCGTAGATCCTAGAGCAGATGTTATACAAAAGATTGCTTCCAACAGGTCACAGGAGGTGATTATGGAGATCAGTAGGAAGAGGGAACAGGCTAGGATCCAGGGCGCATTGGGGGAATCGAAAGTTTGAAGCGTGTCCATGGGTGAGACCGGTTTAATTCCGACTTCGGATGGGCGGTACGCTAACTCAGGTTGCTTTGTGATCTTTGGCGTTTCTGGACCGTCTTCACCGCTTTCTGGTACGGCTTCCTCAGCCCCTTCTCTGTCCATCTTGAGCTCCTCATTTTTCAACTTCAGTTCACCTTGTAAGATTTGGACAAGAGCCCTGAGTTCTTGTATCTCATCCATGGCCAAGTCCACCCTCTTCTGGAGGACGAGCATTGGTGACTTTGCCGAATTGGGCGCTTCGGGTGGAGGAGTGCATGGCGAGGCGAGAGCAGGACGACATGGTGAGTCAGGAATATCAGCTCGAAGTTTGAGCGGAGACAGAGGATGTCTTCGAGCAATAGGTGATTTGCTGCCCCAATCTGGTTTCATCCGCCACATGGAGAAAGGTGTGGTCGGACCTGAGATGGCACTCAGCATGTCAAGAGGTGAGGTGGGTGACAGAGCCATGGTCCTGATCTTACGCGGGCCGACTGGTGTGCCACAGTGGGCTATACTGCTGTTCAAAGGCGTCTCGTATTCTCCTTCACACTTCCATTTGATGGAGCCGAATGTGGTGCGAAGAACTTTCATGAGGACTTCCTCGGTACCAGTAGCGGTGTCGATGGAGAGTGTCAGCGATGGCATAGGTGAAATAGGTGGAGTAGCGTTGTTCTTCAAGAGCTGTCTCAATGCAATCTTAATGACTGGGAGCAGGTATGTCGATCCCCAGTCCTCGATTGCCTCGATCCAGCCTTGAAATTCATGGAACCCATCATCGTCGTTGAGATTGAATCTTGAGAGTTCGGACATGCAATAGCGGCCGGCTGAATCAACAAAATGATAGTTGATGACTGCAGCGGTATTATCAATCGCGCACGAGAATGAAATAGGCCTTTCAAAAACCGGACGAGGGCCACTGCATCGTCGAAAGAGAAGTTGGAGAGCCCGGATGCAGTGAGCACCGGCGATCGCACACTGATTTTTCGCCGACTGCACTGCATCTTCTGAGGCTGTGTTCATTCGCTCAAAAATGAGAAACGGGCAGTAGGTGTTTGTCCCAGGATACACTGAACCCGAGTCGAAGTCAACGATAGTTCCCGTGGCTGATGTGCAGTGTGGTAAAATGGACAATTCCCTTTCGTTGAATGCGTTTGTAGTGAATCCAGTTAAGAGGCTAGGTCGGGGGACGGGCAATTCGAATAGACTCTCCTGGGCTTTGACTGCTCGCGGCGGAAGGGCCTCGCGATTCAGCTTGGGAGCCAGTGACCGATGCAATTTATCACTGTCGCTCACGCGAGGGAGAGCGTTGGGAGGAAACACGATTGAAGAACCAAATCCTCTACCATTTGCCAGGTTATTACGCCATTCTCTTTCTTGATTGGCAAAGCGACCCAGGTTCTCTAGGCATGGTTTCAGTCTTTCGGAGAACGGGTGGGACAATTCTGACAACTGGATGCCGTCGGTCAAGACAATGCGGAATGCCCCGAGAACGATCGTTCGGAATTCTGACCATTGCAAGTGACTGCCATCGATGGCTCTCAAGAGCGATACTGTCGTGTCTGGGAGGGGACTTGAGGTTTCCATGGATGCTCTGGGGAGCTGTAGTGACGCAAGTGGGTAGTGATTGAGGGTGGCGAACACGTATAGTAACCTCGTCCTTCAACGTAGAAAGGATCAGACTAGGCTGACCGAGACGATGAGAATCAGTCTGGTGTCCTCCAAAAGGCAGAAGAGCTGGAGCATTGCAGGAGATGTCATCTGGTAATATGTTCAAAGCACGTGTCCAGGGCTTCATGTTGTGATAGCCCGCCGGCGGCTATGCCACGATACACCCCTGCGTACATGTATCAGCCTTCAAACAGATCCAAAGGCATCTCCTACCGGCTAACGCTTCTTGGTTAGTTGACATGGGCGGCTTTCACGATTTGAGAGCTCTTCAGTCCTTACATTGACAAGTTTGTGCCAAGACACGGGAAGAGTGAGTGTGGCCTAAGCAGGCCTGGAGATACTCATATCCTGGATCCAAGATTCGGTTGCATCACGGCGCGTAAAACTCCTCTCATGAAGCGAAATTCTCCTGGATAGCTTCAGATAGCATGGCCGCCAAAGAGGTCGCAAAGTCAAGGAGGGCGCCTGGCGCGAGCAAACGATTTGTAGCGTGAAACGTGCATGTCCGAGCGGGCGGCTACGAAAGGGGCAAGCGGTTAGAGGCTCAAGATGTTGACGAGCGGGTTTTCATGACGCGTGGAAACAGATGAGATAGGAGGAGTTGTAGACACTGGAGTACGCAGGATTTCGACGGCGATGATGAATACCTTACAGGGCCGTGCAAACATGACGAGACCACCGAGCAGGCCTGCTCGGACTGATACTGGAAGGTCTTCAAAATCTCACTCGAGGTGCTTGGCGACGGGGTGAGGCAATATGGTCATACACAGAAGGTTTGCCGAGACTGCGCCATGCCCGGGATTCGCGACTTACATAATCTCCCCATCCTTCAACTTTGAAACTGCGAGGCACCGAGCCCGAGCGAGAACTGTGAGCGTCCAGGGCGCAGGTTCCTGCTAACCCCACTACTCGAACACTCGCACATACCAGGAACAAACAAACCCGGCTCTCGTAAGAGCATTCAGATGATTTGAAATCGGCGTTATTCGTCGACCTTGAACATCGAAAACCTTGAATCACAAGTGCCCAAATGCCTTGGCTGCCTGGCTTGTGGTTTATGGGTAACCAGACCAAGCACTGTCACTCAATGCTAAAGCAGGCGCGTCTTTGAAATGGTGACCTCGTGTCAGCTTTTACCCGTTCTGGGCCAGAAGATGTGGTTTCCAGCCCTTCCGAAGAGTGGGTGTCCATGCTACTGATATGAATTGACTTGGGAGTGACATAGGGAGACGCACCCTTCTTGATAAAACACCACCACCTCCTGAACGAATACCGACTCATACTACACCGCCCTCCCATCTTTTGCCTTGATCATCACAATGGGAGACGCTCGAGAAGGCAGACAGCCTTTGAAAATCGCCATCGTTGGAGGAGGGATCGGTGGGCTAAGTCTCCTCCTGGGTATGTTGAACCACTGTGATCCGCAGGCGATACAACCACATCTGTACGAAGCTGCTCAAGCATTCTCCGAAATTGGGGCTGGTATCGGGCTCCTACCCAACGCCGTTCGAGCCATGCGTGCTGTCGACCCGAAACTTCGCGAAGCCTATGGACGGATCGCTGACAGGGCTCCCTCAGCTGATGTCAACGGACGAAAGATGTTTCTTTTCAGCAAGGTCTACATGGGTATGGACGGAAGAGGAGGAACCAATGAATACAAGGCTTTCGACGAAATTTGCGACGTACACAACGAGAATGAGTTGCGTAATGTCCATCGAGCCGTACTTCTGGATGAGATGGTCAAGTTGCTGCCTGGTGGCTTTGAAGGAGGTCTCGTAAGTTTTAGAAAGAGATGTACAGATATCGAATTGGATCAAAATGGCGCCACACTCTTTTTCGCAGATGGTACCTCCGAGCATGTTGATGCCGTCATTGGCTGCGATGGCGTCAAGTCCCGAGTTCGCAATATTATACATGGAGAACAAGAGGAGGCCGAGCCACAATTTACTGGCAAATATGCCTATCGAGGTCTTGTTCCCATCCAGGAGGCCAAAGACACCTTGGGAGAAGCTTACGCCTTCAACCACGTTATTACTTTGGGCCGCGGTGGTCATCTGGTCACGTTTCCGATCGATCAAGGGAAGACGCTCAACATTGTTGCGTTTCAGGGGACGTCGGAGTGGAACTATGGAACTGAGTGGGTGGTCCCAGTTACTGTTGAAGACGCTCTGGAGGACTTCAAGAGCTGGAGCGAACCTGTCAAACGCCTCCTTGCACTGCTCCGGAAGCCAAACAAATGGGGGATATTCGATCTTCCACCTCTCAAAACTTTCATCAAGGACGGTCGGATCTGCCTACTTGGCGATTGTGCACACGCGTCGAGTCCCCATCTAGGTGCCGGAGCAGGTATGGCAATTGAAGACGCAGCAGTGCTTAGTCAGCTCCTAGGAGAGATTAAGACAGGAGATCCAGTGCAGCTTGCACAAGCATTTGCAGCTTATGATGTGGCGAGGAGGGACCGAGCACAGATGGTGGTGACCACAAGCCGGCATGCAGGGCTTTTGTTCGATTTTGAGCGACCTGACGTTGGAGACGACGTGACCAAGATTCAAAAGATTTTACTAACTCAATGGAATTGGATCTGGGATTTGGATATTGAGACTCACTGCAAAGAGGCCATTGATATCATGCATAGAACTCGAGTTCCAGACAAGAATTTGTAGGGACCTCCTCAATTCGAATGTCGAGGGACTTTGACTCATAATAGCGAATGAAAACCCCATACTGATGCGTGTCAATCTTTCTTTTTTCCCGCTATTCTCTGTAATTCTTAGATATGCATGTAGATCTGGAGACTTGTTGGCATCTCTTCGGTCTACCTTGCTCCGGCTCCCGCAACGCAAATGGTGCAAATCACGCAAATGGTGCAAATCGCGCAAACCTTACAAACATGTCCCAGTGAATGGTTTTTCCAAGCTCCCACCCACCCCCTGCGACAGCCCACATTGCTAGATACAGTCCCCAATTTGTGTTTTCTTCACGAACTCTGAGTCTTCTGCACTCACTGGCAGCAATAGTCTTGAGCATGTGAGTAAATGGCTCCCAATATGCTTTAGTGGAGGCAGTCGCAACCCCAGGCCTGCTTGCGACCTTTGGTCTGATTCACAACGAAGGAACAACGGGCAGCTGCATGTGGACTTGACCTTCTGGTCTCCTATTCTAACCTTTCGAGTTTTCAACCTGGCACGACAATCTCTCCAGGCTCAATCGACCAATTTGACAGAGGTCAAGCTTTCATTGGATTTTTGGATCTTGATTGGAGCACTTCATTGTTACTCATGTTTTTTGGTCTGTAGGAGTGAATTGCTTCCTTGCGGCATTTGACTTGAACTCCACCGATTGATGCACCACAACAGTTTGCTTTGCTAGATGATGATCTTGCTATAAGGGCCCGTGATTGATTGCAAAATCCGCTGGAATTCTTCTCCCAGATGCACAACGCTGCCAATGACGTCTACACCATCCTCTACCAGCCGCATCAATGGCGCTGCGATCGAAAATGCGTTCCCAACCCCTCCAACCGTGGACACCATGCCCGAGCATGCCTTCCGCATCAAGGGTCGAATCTCTCCAGCTCCCCCCCGATTCCAATCTATCCAGCGCGCGCAATCGACACCGCCAGAACTCACCCACTCGAATCAGTTCGGCATACTGACCAAAGGTGCACAAGGTCTTTCAGAAGTAGCGAAATTGGAAAACTCCTGGAACCGATTACGACTGTCAAAGAAAAGGAGCCAATACTACGATGACGCCTTCGCGTACCGCGAGCCGAATAATAGTGCCAGAGAGCGAGTGGCAAAGGACTCGGTCATTCTGGTTGAGGTCAAGTTGAATTGCTGTGTAGGCTTGAACACCATCAGTTGGTAACATTTCTGACTCGATGCGCAGGTTGAATCGGAGAAAGAATTCCTCATTGACTTATCCTTCCGTCTTTCCGAGATATATCAGCGACCACCGTCATGCATCATGGCAATGGTAACCACAGATGTACAGATGCTCTTAGGGGGGAATTCGGACCCTGCGTATCACCTCACCATAACAGCGCTACCTTCGGAAATAGCAGCTACCAAGAATAAGAGAAGTACACACTTGATTCAAGATTTTATACAAGACGCACTCCAGATCCCAGCGAAACGGGGAGTCCTACGATTTGACGCAGTCTCTGAGGAGAATCTGGCGACGAATGGAATGACTGCTCTCCAAGAAATTGAAGTGCTTGAGCGTCAGTCTAGCGAAGACGACGGCGCGCTGAGATCACTGAGTCGGCAGAGAAGTCGGAGAAGCAAAAGGTCTGCCGCCCCAGCTTTCACGGAGCGATTTCGAGTTGGCCTTCCATCCATTCGATCGTCGACACCATCTAGCCAACGGTACAACACGGTAGAAACGGCGCAGACGAAATCAAGCGACGCTATCGCCTTGAGCAGAAAGCGTATCAAGAAAAGGCAGAGCATCTTGGGATTCTTCAGGAAATGAACATCGTAGCCCCATGGAGTTCGACAGGTTGCACTTATTCAACATTGGCTTAGTGGTACGGGTATGCTGAGGTGGGACGAAATCACGACCAGGTGGCAGATCAGAGGATGGGTTTGGACTCTGGTAGAGTAATACGCACCTTTTTGTCTATTACACGTCGGGACCCAACGGAACTTAGCATCTTGGTATACGGTGGCTTTGGCATTAGTAGGACGAAAATAGCTAAACTTCAAGTCATGGTCAGTGCATTATTTCCTTTTTCACTTCACCACCACTTCACTGTCAGGACAAAATTCCGACGTCCACTCCACTCCACCCCAGGAGTCGCAGTCAGCCAAAGTTCACATCCATATTTTCGATCCCCAACGACTCTTTCGCGCCTTCCCCGTCACTTCCCTGCGAAGAACTGCTTCTTGAGAACACCTTCATATTTCGACCTTGAGGTTCAGATTCCGACGGCTTCGTCACGTTCTTTGGCGGACATGTCATTTACAGATTCTTACCACACTCTCATTTCTTCTTCTTTATTCCCTTAAAACAGGTTTAACACTCGATATGTCAGTACCGGCGCCCGCTAAAGATTTCGAGGTCTGTTGTGACCTCTTGGATCTTCCCTACGATACTTCGTTGAAGGATCTGGACGACATGTATCTAAGGATAGTCAGAGCCTGGGGGAAGTACGGTACCACGCCTGCCCCAGCGGCACGCGACCTCTACTTCAAAGCCTACGACTTCATCAGAATCAGACTCACTGCAGAACAGATTAAAAATCCGGAGCAAGCTAGGAGCCTGGAACCAGCGCCGCGGCAGTTTACGATGCTCGACATTATGAACCATCAAGATCAAATAATATTACCAAGTACGACAGGAGATACCTTTTGGTACCCTCCTGGATACAACACCGGCTTATGTCCCAGAGACGCTTCCGCAATCAAAGAAGTGACCACCAGAGACGCCTTCAAAATCGAAGCCGTGGATTTAGGCAAGCCACCTAAGTTCAGCATCAAAAAGATTAAATACGACTTTAGCAATGCTCCAGATCGAACAGTCATCGTTCGTATGTCGGAAATGGTTTTCGCGATTTTAGGAGCGCGCACTGACTTTAGTTCGCAGATTCGGTAAATTGCCAGGGTGTTTGGGGATTTGGTTTTGCAGCGGAACTCAAGAAGATGGTGAGACATGTCTGGCTGTCTTGGCCAATTTTTACTGACATCATATCAGTGTCCAGCAGCATTCGCAGTCTACAGGGCGCACTGTAAAAAAGCCTATCGACCTTTCGATCTTGTGGGAACCTGTCTCCTCATCCCACCCCAGGCTGCAGATTTTGAACAACTCCTCCAAAAAGAGCCACGACGATGGATTGCCTGCCTTTTCACGAGCCTTGGATACGGCCAACGCAACATAGGTCACAATAACCCTGGCAAGGACGCACCATCAACAATATTGAAAAATACCAGAGTTGCGCTCGAGGAGTTGCGAACGCGACTTGAAGAGTTCGGTCCCTCGAATTTCAACGAGTGCACGCGAGAGGTCACCGATGATCTGAAACCGGGCGAAATCTGGAGCCCACGATTCAACAGCGGCGCCTTCGGAGTTCCATGGAGGGACTCTCAGGCAATTCTCCAAGAGGAGTTTGAGGGCTTCGAGCGGCCATGGACAATTGTGGACAAAGTGGAATAAGAGTATTGCGAAACTTCAGAGTAAGTATGACTCATGAGGAAGAGCCGGATCTGCACGAGGCGGATATTGTGTTCCGTTGAAACGCGTGGATGGTCCTGGGTTTGGGTAGTGCTCTGAAGGCTTGTTGAATGACACCAGCCAGCGCAGTCTCGGCTTGTGGTGCCGCAGCTGGGTACATGAAGTCTACCTGGGTAGGGAGGTAATAGTTTACTGTTAATGACATACGGGCTACGAGGAGACTCGACTAGTTCCTTTTGCGCCGCACGACGCTGAGGCTTCCACCAATACTAGGTGACACGAATACTTGGTACGAAAAATTCGACAAGCTCCAGGCACCGACGAGGCCGTAGAAAAATAGGGGCAGCGCCGAGGCGCTACTCGCGAACAAGGCTAGTGGTAGGTGAAGCTTTTCTTGGCACCGATGAAATTTTAGCATCGACTCGAAACGGACGCCCGTAGGTGTTGCGTGCACGAAGCTTTGCTGCCTCACCTTTGTTTACCTGTCGCCGTCTTTTCTTCGCACACCTTTCTATTTAGATATGGAGAACTCGTCTTCTGATCCACGCCCTTTCAAGCGTGCTAAACTTGAATCGGATCAGATGGATGACGTCAAAGAAAACACCTCAACAAACGCAAACGGTGCCTCTGAAAATAATGCTCAAATCGACCCTGCAAAACCATCGTCGGTAAGCGATGATGCCGCAAAAGAAGTCCAGGTAGGTATCACCGTGTTTGTTGATGACTCGAAACGCACTTTCCGAGGTATCCTCAAGAAGCGCTATACCGATTTCTTGGTCAACGAGATATTACCAGATGGGACTGTTTTACATCTTCAAACCACCAAGGCCAAGAACGGAGGAGTATCTGATGAGCCTGCAACTGCCTCTTCGGCCATAAGAAGTGGTGCGGAGCAAGATGGAACGACACTTCATCGTTCCGAGCCCCAAGCGGGAACATCAGATATTTCACCCCCCGCAAAGGAAGAGCAAGGAGTGCCCACTGAAGGCCCAGCGGCACACGACAATAGCACAGAAGTGAGTAGGCGTCGCTCCCAAATATGTGCATCACTGATGAGAAGTAGCTGTCCAACGAAGATCGTGCCAGCCTCATGGAACACTTCAGCGACGAAACGGTGTCACAGATGTCTACTCTTTACCAATCGATCCTACGCCACCCCCAATGGAAATCCCGAGATCACCCCGCTGTACGCACAACTTTCACGTCCGACCGAAATATCCGGTCAAAGATTCATGAGGAAATCCGGCGCATATTCTGCGGCAAGATTGACTCGTCCACCGACAATGAAGGCATCCTCGTTCTCACTGCGTCACACACTTCTTCGCGAAATGGAAACAATCACGGCCGCTCGAAGCCCAATCATGGGCAACCCTCTCGACCAAACAAGCTAGCATGGCAGGAACGTGGAGGAGAATATCTTCACTTCACGCTCGCAAAAGAGAATAAAGATACCTTGGAGGTTATCTCTTACCTGACTAAGCAGCTCAAGACGAGCACCAAGACGTTTCAATTTGCTGGCACAAAGGATCGCCGGGCAGTGACTGTCCAGAGAGTCAGTGCTTATCGAGTCGACGCAGACAGGATGGCAGGCCTGAACCGGACACTGCGATACGCAGCAGTTGGTGACTACAAGTACCACAAACAAGGTCTTGAACTCGGTGATCTTAGTGGGAACGAGTTTGTGATTACGCTTCGGAATTGCCAACTTGCCGAGGCGGCCCCAGAGCAGGATATTGTGGAAGCAAAGGATCAACTTCAAGCCTATCTCAATCGGTCACTCCAACAGCTCCACGACAAAGGGTTTCTCAATTTTTACGGCCTTCAACGATTTGGTACCTATGCCACCCGCACTGACCTCGTCGGTCTGAAGATCCTCAAAGGCGATTTCAAAGGTGCATGCGATGCCCTCCTGGAATTCTCGCCCCTGGCCATTAATGCTGCTGCTTCTGAAGTTGGCATTCTCGTAAGCCAGGACGATCGCTCCCGGGCCGAAGGTATCAACCTCTTCCGCACGACCGGAAGAATCAACGACGCTCTCGACAAGATTCCTCGCAAGTTCTCCGCAGAGACAAATATCATCCGACACCTCGGTAAACATCGACAAGACTTTCTTGGTGCTCTCCTCGGCATACAGCGGAATTTACGGCTCATGTATGTTCACGCTTATCAGTCCTTGGTGTGGAATCTCGCAGCCGGGGAACGCTGGCGTCTTTACGGAGATAAAGTGGTCGAAGGCGATCTGGTCCTGGTCCACGAGCACAAAGAGAAAGTGTCCGGTGACTCGGATCACCCGCAGCAGAATGTTGACGCAGAGGGTGAAGTGATCATCGAACCATCAGGCGACGACAAAGCGTACGATAAAGAGGACATTTTCGAACGCGCTCGTGCATTGTCCGCGGAACAAGCGGCGAGCGGTCAATACTCCATGTTCGATGTGGTTCTACCGCTACCAGGATACGATGTCCTCTATCCAGCAAATAAGAGCGGGGAGTGGTACAAATCCTTCATGGCAAGCGAAGCAGGGGGAAACTTGGACCCATACAACATGCGCAGAAAACAAAGGGATTTCAGCCTTAGCGGGAGCTATCGCAAAATCATGTCAAGGATCGGCGAAGAATGGGAGGCCCGGGTAGAAGAATACCACGAATCAGAGGTGGATAAGCAATTCGTCGAGACAGATCTGGAAAGGCTTCAGAGAGCGAATCGAAAGGACGGCCAGGCGGGGAACGGGCCCTCGACCGCGAGCGGAGGTACTGTGTTGGAGGATCCCTCCGAAGTGAATACCGAAACACATGTATCTGAGCAAACGGCGGAAGGTCGGCCCCCGGTCGCGGCAAGCAAGAAGTTGGCCGCCGTGCTAAAATTCCAGCTTAGCTCTAGCCAATATGCGACTATGGCGCTACGCGAACTCTCGAAAGGAGGCATTCAGGCTTACAAAGCAGAATTTATGGGTGGGAGATAGAGCGGACATTCATTGGCTGATTTGAGTGAATGCATGATGCATCTCTTGCATGGATGTTTCGCCCGGCAAGCGATCGGGAGGTATTTAGATCCGCAGGTCGGTGGTGTGATGTTGGGGATTAGCGACCCGGCTTGATATCTTCATCTCCTCGCAGAAATCCAAAATAACGGAGGCATCTATAGATCGCTCCTCGGCGTCGAAAAGCATGGTAAGCGGCCGGCGGAGTTGAGTGGTGGGCGAACATCACGTGCTCCCACAGCCTCGTCGGTTGGCATAGCGGGCTACTGCAAGGCTGAAAATCTTATACCACACACACACACACTTCAGGGCTTGAAGCGACAGGAACTCGATGGTATGCAGGATGGATGGCAGGCGCAACGTGCCCGTGACAGGAACGGAACCAAAGCCTTGCTTTATACATCAGCCGACGCGTGACGCTTCAGCTTGCATCCGTCCACAGCTTCAGGCGCAGGATGATCAAACACCGTCCATCGATCATGCAGGATCGAAGGCTCAACCCTTCTAATCTTTCTCCCGGTGTTACGCGTCCTATAGGCGAAAGTCAGATCCAAAGTCAGATCTTGACCTCCGCTTCCTCGCAATGCTTCTTTTCTGCATTGAATGGACGGGAGAGTTCCAGGGCGAGCAAAACACCGCGTTATCCCGGAAATTTATCACATGTGAAAAGAATACTGACTATTGCGGGCATTGGAAGTGAGTGTTCCCTCTTTCGCTCACCAGTATCCACCCAAAAGGACCGATTGGACAGATTGAAGACGTTCTATTTTCGCGACCATCGTTATCCAGCTCGACCTCTGCTTGTTCGCTTGAGATTAGTCATGGTATACGGACCGAAAACGGTAACTCTTTTTCAAGCTTATGTCAACCGGCTATTCTCCGCCAGCAGCTGCTATCCTTACCACAGGAAAATACAAACCATCATCCCTGGGTCAATTGCCCTGCTCGCTTTCTCGATGCGCAGCCGATGATAATATTACTTCTGCGAGTCCCACCCAACGACATGATCGACTCATATCCAAAGCCCGACGATAATTACCGGGAAGATTCAAAGCCCGGAACGACACAAAGCCCGAGACACTTTGTACCTCGACTACAGTCGTTTCCAGGTCTCTTCTAAAAAGGTGGGATGTCTTATCCGAGTGCTTCTCACTTTCTCCGGTCTCTATCGATCGCCGGCGACCACTAATCACTAATCACTAATGGCAAAGAAGCACAATGTTGTATTCATCGTTGCAAATCCCTCGGAGAAGAATCCTCGAGTGCGACAGCTACAGAGTTCGAAGGCCCGGTCACACGCCGCAAGCGTCTCGCACCGAAGCAAAAACTCAAAATCAACTACTATTCGTCTAAGGAAGGCGAGTACTACTAACACTCCTACGCCGTTGCCATTCTCAGTCGTACGGTTTCCCGTCCACCCAACCACGACAACAGGGAGTTCCCTGTCTGCGTCGCCATTCGTGGATGACAGGAGCTGGAAATCGCCTTGGCGACCCACTCCGTCATCAGCGTCCGAATTACGGACGGAAACCGACAGTCGACGCGAGTTGATAGGCTCACCCAATAGTAGTAAAATGGCTTCATCATCGCCATCTAATCGAGCACAATGCTCCTGCGTCGGAACTATAATGTGTCTGACACATTTAAAGCAGTTTCTCCTAGATCGATTGTCAACAATTTCGGGCCGAACCGTGTCTTTCAACCATAATTCTCTTGGTCGAGGCTGGAAATCCGACCCATTCGACATTCTACCCACGGGCAAGGATGTCTCGCCGATGATCGACTGCTGGATGCACGTCATGCAACCATTTGACGACCTTGTACAGAACATCTTTGGGGTTACAAATATCTACACTCGTTCGTTCTTGGAATTATTGAAGGATAACGCGTTCTTCGATGTTGGGTATGCGCTATTATTGATTATGATCGTCACGCTGCGCTACCCGTACCAGGATCCGACCCGAGAAATACTGATGTATCGAGGTCGAGTGTTGAAAACGCTACGGGCGGGGCTGGCTCAGGTCGCGAATACAATGGCGGTCCCAACAGACATGATGATTGCCATGGTGGCCGGACTGTGTACTTTGGAGCGGTACCTAGGCAACCTAAACACCTATGCCCTTCACGCCAGAAATCTGCAAATCATGGTCACAGAAAGAGGCGGTCTCGACAGACTGGGAAATAAAGGTGACTTGAAATCTCGGTTACTGCAGTGGGACACGTTCTGGGGTCTTATCTCATCGACGACCTTGTTCTCCGAAGCTAGACCAATGTACCAACCAACATATCCCACGAGCCGATCCCTTCAAACCAATCCTTTCTACATGAATCTTCCCTCAGGGTTCATCGCTCTTGCCGAACAGTCAAAACTCTCGGTCGAGATTCTTGACCTCCTCGTGCGCACCAACATTATGCTCGAGTCCGATTCGACCGTACCACGACGCAGCAGAGAGAAAGCCGTCGCCGACATCAAACGGTACAGTAGCATCTTCCCTACCCAGGGTGACAACGCCGGTGAACCGTACGCCGACTTCCAAAACGCCTACCCCTGCCTCCGCGCTCAGGATTCTCCGCACCCCAACTTCGAGAAGCTCGTCTGCGTCACTATGTTCCTCTTCTGCATCAACGCCTTCGCTCCGGTGCGATCGAATTCGAATCTCTACAGCGGTAGCCGTTTGAAACTGGCCGCGGAGTTTCCTCGAATCGATATCTCACTCCTCGGTACGGCAGAAAGACGTTGTCTCCTGTGGATCACAATGGTGTGCGTCGATTCATGGCGCCGTACCGACGTCCCCGGAGTGGTGTTAGGACCGGGGGAAGTGGAGATGTTGCGGTGCGCACGGAATTCGATCCCGGCGTTCGAATTACCCTGGGATGAGTTTCGCGCCGAGCTCCAGGGCTTCTTCTACACCCCGGACATGATGAAGACGTGGAAGTCCATCTTCGAGAATTATTTATGGGTGAGAGATACAGCCGGTGGTGGTGGTGGTGCGGCGGGTGTATCGGCGGCAGCACACCACGGAGACGTTCTCTTGATCGCCGACTTGTTACGGATGCGGAGTAAATTATAGGGAACGCGCCACAAGGCTGTGGAGTAGATTAGTAACGACTATTGAGAAAAATTAGAGCTTACAGTGCTGGCGGTAACAAGGTCATGCCATCATCGCATCTATACGGTCCGGCTTTTTTCTCCTTCATCCCAGTGAATTTGAGAGTGCACTGTGAAAGGGTGCCTCCGGCGGCGACGACGAGTGTCGAGAAGGGTGGACGATCGGCGCTGGCCCCAGATCCGGGGGGACGCTTCCGAGTGTTAGAGAGCGAGTGCTGGCGAGTGTCGCCGGTGCCGGCGCGCAACGACGCGCGATCACGTGATATATTTCTAGGTATATAAGTACCACGCGACGAGCGTGTGCCACCGCACATAATCACGCGCCAACAAATCTGCTGTGTCAATGGTTTTCTCTGAATCCGTAATAGGCGCGGACGAGGTGGCGTGAAAGGAGTCCGCGAGGAAGAGTCGCGCACAAAGGAAGCCTCCGAAGGCGCGCCAAGACCCAGTACGGGATACCGTTTTCTGGGACACGGTGCTCACTTGGGTTTGTATGTATGTATATGCATGAGAAGAGGAAAAGGGGGTGGAAATGAAATGAGGGGGAAGCTGCCTCGCTGGCAAGGCCTTCTTGGCGAAGGAATTCACCTCTTGCGTTGGGGAGGCTACCTTCCCTTTCTGATGGAGTTCGGCGGACTTATCGTGCGGCCTACAGACCGTCTACGGATGTTTCTATGGGGGTCTCACTGCAGAGATAATAATTGGCGGGATGGCAATGCCACGTCTCGATAGCGACCGGAGCGAACGACAACATAATGTAGTGTGGTGTAGGGTGGTGTTGGTGTGTCATCGCGACGTCGCGGTTCCTACCACCCATAGTCCAACGCCACAGAACAGGTTAAAACGCCGATGTAGAGTATATCGAGATGTATTCCTACCTCTCCAGAATGTGCAAAGTAGGTAGCTGTTCTTACCACTTACCACCTACCGTCATAGTACTGCCAATACGTCTCGGTTTGCGGGCATGATGAGGGGCGCTTTTGCGGATGCCTGATCAGTATGCAAAGGCGCAAACCTGGATATCAGGTACGGTCGACTTCGACTTTGAGCCCACAGCTAAATAGACGATAGAAGGCAAAGCTCCTGAACCCAGGAATGTAAGTTCAGCCTTGCACCGCCTTATCCTTAACACAGAGAGGATCCTTGTGTCACAGTGCTGTCCAACCCACTACACGTATGGGAGTGGACATCTCTGCGTTCAGTTCCTTCACTGTGTCACCGCCCATCCCGATTCCTGAACGTCTAATATGGAGAAGATATATCGAAGTGGTCTTTTTTTCACGTGCTCTGTTTCGGCCAAGGCTGAAGCCGGTTGGGCAGGTTAACTGTGTTTTGAGATCGGTATTCTTTGATCAATTTTGAATTTTCAACGCTACTCGCGACAGGACCTTGGTCACTAGCGGGGGTACTCGGTATCAGCAACGTCGGGTAGGTCTTCGTCGACTTTGCTCCGTCCGTGCGTGCATGTGAGGTCGATTTAGAGGATGAGGAGCAGGATGGAGAGGATCTGATTGAAATGTAGTATCTGGCGTGTTGAATCGGCCTATGGTATTGTCTCGGTCAGTGTGCTAGACTTCATGACCATAAGAATCCCTGAGATGACTTCTCTGACTAACCGCGTGTGTTTAACATTGAGAAGCCGTCTGCTCGTAAGAAGGCTCGATTCCGAGTGTTTGCTACGCGTCAGTCACAACCCGGTGGCTCCTCAGGCATTTACACTGTGGAAATATTCGACGAGAACTTCTCGCTGCCAGGAGAATCCCTGGTATGGGCAGCTCTCCGCGTGTCAGAGGTGCCTTGGTATGAATGATGTGTGTTCCGTTCTTTTCTCTACACGCATAGTAGGTGTGGAATGAGAGTCTGGGCGGTAGAGGTCTGAAATGGTCAGCAGCAACCCACGGGAGAGAGCCCCGAGACTATTCACGTCTTCGGCTGCGTCTCGGGCCCTCGGGGTAGCGGACCGGATCACCGTGTATGGGAAGGTTAGTTGTGAGGAATGGGAGCATCAGATCCAGTGTCATGTACGCTCAGATAGAGAATTGTCTGCACCCAGATCCAAGAGCAGCGACTGTCGGGCATATAGGTCGAGAGAAAGCGCGGAGGACTTTCCCGGCTGCCTCGTCTCTCTACTTACTTCAACGTGGCACAACTCACAGAAAAGCAAATGAAGTGTCTCAGTGAAGTGTTTGAGATGACTGAAGCAGTGTTAGAAAGACGTAGTATGGAGTTTATTTGTTGTAGATTTTGCGCGGCAGAACTCGGTGGAGGCGGATGTCCCGCCAAGACCGCAGAGGGACGCGAGGATGTAGCCGCGCCTTTCTTCAGGAAAGGTGTCGAAGTTTGAATAACACAGTGACAACATCTCGAAAGAAGGAACAAGGAGTATGACTTCTACACGAACGGAGGTGAGAACGCTGGGACAGATCACGACACAGAATGTCGTCGGACGCAGACGTTCAAATGAGGAGTACGAGCGGGTTGGAACTTGAACAGAAAAGCACTCATCTGCCACTACTACGCATGTCCAAGACTCCATTCCTTTCCATGTACCAAGCTACATGATCCACGAATGGAGAAGCACTCGTCTTAATCTCGTTACATCTAGAACGGAGAACAAGTTCGACGCTGCTGCGGCCTTGGAATCCATCCCTCGCCCTTTATCCTCCCACTTCTCACTCTCAGGCCTCGACCTGTGCCTCCTGTTGATCGTCTATTGGAAGGAGTATTACGAGGCGAAGCAGGAGGAGAAGAAAAAGATCATACCCTTCCGCGAAATGTCATTGGGATGAGAGTAACTCGAGTACGTCTACGGCAAAGAGCTGGTTCCTTTCTCTCCGAGATATCAGCCGACTTAGGCTAAGCTTTTCCCTCCTCAGATGGGCTTCATGACTGATATAGTTTTTATAACGACAAGGCATACCGTCGCCATACCAGAGGCCAGGCTATCAAAATAAATTATAAGCAGACACGCGCAGATTTTTCCCAAGTCACCGGGTTTCGTTCTCACAACCGTGTAGAGAGCGTCGGTGAGAAGCGGCCCTGAGATCAAAAGACCAGCCCACATTATCTGCTGATGCCCCTACCGCCTCTATGTACAATAAGTGCCTTGGATGAGAGCATATACCTGGCTCCTCACTCGTAAGACACTCTCTCATATTCATATCAATAAACTCAAGCCAAATAAAGATTCTATAGCCAACGACACTATCTCGTTGCTGTGTTGAATGCCGTCGAGAGACGTGTGAAAGAGTAGAGAGCCGGACGAGGGCAGAGAAGATCTCCCACTCTTCCACCAGTCCACAGGCGTATGCCTCCTGTTGAGACCGCGCCTGGAAGCAATAGCGTCAGGACTCCCGGTTCGGAGCAGAAGTTAAGGCTACACCTGTGATCTGTCACCTGTGGCTTGCATGACCGTCGGGTCCAGTAGGATGCCCATTTCCCAAGGGACAGCAAGTCCCCGAAGGAAGTCGACACCATTTTCCTTTTTTCACCGCCTTGGTTTCTGTTCACCGTGGCTTTTTCATACATGAGGCTAGGCTCAAGAGCGGATATTTGAAATAGCTCGCCAGAGGATCATTGTTTCGCTAGCGACGGGCAGTGGGAAGTGGATTTACGCTGCAACATGTAGCAGGGGAGATGAGGCAGCGGTATGGATTGGGAAGTGCGGGAATGGACTCGTCGAGGTCGGCTTGTCACCACTCGGGTGGTTCAATTTGGAGACATTTGATGCAAAAAGAGGGCCGAAATGTTATCTCATTGGTAGAGAGCGAAGGAATCCGAGGGAGGAAAGGGATTATGCCCGGGATTCGAAGCAGTTAATCCTGGAATGTAACAATTGGATTGGTGATTGTGGTGCGCCACCGCCGATACTAACCGCGGAAAGAGCCTGTCTTGGTCAAGCTGTCGTAGCCTTGTATGTGTCCGAGACAGATCGCTCCCTCGGCGTAAGGCAGGCGTCAATAGATTGATGCGACCAACTGTCCAGCCTGAGGCTACAGAAACTCACCTCGTGTTGATCTTATTTGGGCGGGCAAACTCTAGGCTGATGGAAGACCGGCTGTGTCAACATCGTAATCACTCTCAGAAGTCCGACAACTAATGGCCCAGCTGGCGAGGCCGCTCCGGCGCCCCGAAGAAGGCTTTGTTCGTTGGCGGTGGGTCCCAGGAGCATGGACGAGGGTCTTCAACCAATGAATATTGTAGCTAAACCTCTTTTGGATAAATCCTGCATAACTAGCGCTTTTAGTCAATTTTTTGGGCTGTTACCTTCTGTCTGGACATGGGCTGTCTCAGCGGAAGAGAAGCCGAAGCTCTGTCATATTGGCCCTTCATACAAAACAAGGCGTCGGAGGTTCAGGCAGTTCAC
This sequence comes from Cladophialophora exuberans, assembly GCA_030068005.1. NCBI lineage: Eukaryota > Fungi > Ascomycota > Eurotiomycetes > Chaetothyriales > Herpotrichiellaceae > Cladophialophora > Cladophialophora exuberans. The sequence goes on from JANSVK010000050.1 coordinate 111,536, forward strand.
AAGCCACTGGCTCGTGTCGCCAGAATCCACAGGGATTTTCGCGTCGTGCTTGCCCTTAAATAAGTGATATGCCGTCTCAGGGGATATCATTATGTCATTTAAAAAGGATGGAAAAATTACATACAGTAGTGCCTAAGATGTACTCGCTTTACCTCCTTGGGCTCGTGGTCTTCCTGTACCGCTGGCAATCCAAGAACCTCTCCCCTCCATGTCGATTGAAGTTTGCTCGCTACACCTCGGCCTCGGAGCATTGTAGCCATCCAGCAAATAGGAAAGTGTGTATTTGTTTGGGAGTTAGCTTTTACTCGGCAGCTAAATGCATGCAATGATGAGGTTCCCTACTCCTCGAACCGAAATGAACACCGTCGCCACTCAATTCCCTTTTCCTTCTCTCGTCAAATCAGCTCATAATCCAACCTCAGCACATTTGCGACATCCTTCGACTGCATGATCATCATACCCCTAGCCGACTTTCAAACGATGACACTTGCTTTGACGACCACTGCGGCATCCTCGGAGTTCTCTCTACCCGGTAGTGTATGTCTCCTTCTATAGCTTACGATGGCAGGGTGTAGGCATATGTAGATAATGCTTCCAGGAGTGGGTTTGCGTATTCCCAAACCATGTGCCTCCATCCGGTGTGCGTCAAAAGCTGTTTCCTGGGCGAAGAATTGGGCCTCGTACAGCCTGGAACATCCAGCCAGACTTGCGCGGAGTTGTAACATCTTCAAGAAGACATCTCCCATGATGCTGCGCCACTCAAGGTGATTCTTTTCCCAGATTTTAAAGCGTTCTGTCCATGGATATTGTGTATTCGAAGTACGATCTTGCTCTGCCGTACCCACGCAAACTGACTTAAGCATGTCAAATAGCCTATCAACCTGTTTCTCTGAGCGTCCAGGAAGCTCAGGTTGCACGTCTTGCTCCAAATAGTGGAGCTGGATATGACCTTTGAGCTTTTGTCCAAGCTCGGGGTTGTCTGTGACATCCTGTCAGTTGGAAGGAATCTGAACGTGCTGGAACCTGAGTCACTTACCTTGGGCTAAGAGATCCAATCCCTCCTGTCTCTCCTTCGGTGGTTGCTCCTCGAAGCCGTTGAAAGCCCAGGTAAATACGGCGTTGCAGGTGAGGATTCGCAAAAGGCTGACAATATCTAGTGGTGGATTTGAACCGATCACATTCATCTTATTGCGGACCTCTGCATGGGTTCGAGATGACTTGGCAAACATGATCTGGCATACATCAAAAGCGTCGTGTGATGCATTGGTCATACTGAGATGTGTGCATGAGCATGCTTGTCGGAAGAGTTGAATCGCGCGCTCGATTCCCTCAAAGATGTGATTCAAATCGCCCTCGACGTGGCTATGCGTCGGTGGTGGACTATACACTCGAAGTCCACGGGTATGTGCCGCCTCAGCGCGGTCTGTTCTGTGTGCACTTGTCACAGTGTCTTGATGAAGATCCAAAGCAGTAGATCTTGGAGAGTTGCTTTTGAGTTCACGAGTTAATTGACCCGGAACGAGAACTTCAACGCCTCGTGTCTCCGAGGATTTCGGCATTGCCACAGATGGCCTCGAAGGCGTAATAGATAAAGTCGACCATGTGGAACGATTTCTCTTACGTGTCTTAGAGACTTTCCTTGTGTGGATGGGAACTGAACTGGCACGAGCTTGGACTCTATATTTTGGGGATAGCAAATAGCGTTGCAACTTCCACCCAATTCGTTCGTCGCTGTAGTATTCTTCGTCATCAATTGAGATGTCGCCGTTGATATTGTCGGAAATCAAGTTTATTAATTCCAGTCTCGAAAGATGTCCATTGGCGTCCGCAGTGCTCTCTAGCAAGGCTGTGTTTACCTCACTCCATCGCTTATAAGGACGGACAGCCATAGTAAGTTCGAAGCTGTCAGCAATCTAGGCAGTATGTGAAGAGTCGAGAAGGGAGATTGAAAGAGGAGTTAAAGCAAGTCCTAGGCTGGAAGGAATAGAAAAGTTTGACTCGAGCTATGGGACGCAGTCGAAAATAGTCCAACGTGGTTGGGAAATGAACAGAAGATACAACGCGTAAATATCAGCTATTGGCATTAGAGAATAAATACGGACAGATGAATATCTAGACAGCTCCTGATACATGGGCACCTTCCAATTTACTTGTAAAGACCGAAAGTCGAGCTGCAGGCTCCACCTGCTGGGCCCCCCTGTCAAAAGTGTAGAGCCGGCTTGAATGTGTCCAGCCTGAGTCAACAATGCCAACTGGCAATGAACGATTAGACTTGGGGGCTTCAACTCCTGAGGCTTTGGAAAGGGAGTCCTAAGACGTATATCAACACGGTCGATTCCTCACTCCCAGCTCAAACCGCAGCACTATCTACTCTTGTCCTTCCAAATATCACCGATTGGTGCGGAAGATTCCGCTTTAAACTAGCCTTGGCAATGTCAACATCACTGGCTCAGGCAAGTCGCAAGCGACGTGTATGCTACGATTCTTGTATTCTGCAACACCAAAACGAACTAACTCTTCAGATAGATATCGACTTCCCCCAAAGACTCAGCTCGGCTTCTAGGCCGTAACACCCGCGCTCGAGTGAGTGCAGTGAGCCAGTTGGCAGCCAATCTCATTCCCCAACCCAATTCGAGCCTCACCATCGTGGACAGCCAAAGTGGCTCCGTGCAAACTTTGGGAAATGCCCGCAAAATTTTTCACATATTGATCGCTCTGGATCCAGGCAGTGCGTACTGTAAGTCGATGTATCGGGTCTTCTGGGATGGGCAGGACTTGACCCCCAGGATGTGCGAAGAACATATCATCACGAGTTTTGATCATGTTGAATGGCAGAATGGACAAACTCATGTTCCTTCTCAGTTGGCATACCAGAGAATCAACAACGAGGATTCTTCAATTCTCATCCAACTCTGGGGGGATCAAGTTGGCATCGCCATTGAGGAGGGGAAGATTCGCAGGGGAGACATCATCAGCAACCTGAAGCTTTTGCTGTTTGATAACCCTGAAGACTCTGAAAGTCAGCAAGAGGAGCGGCAAATAGTCCGACAACAGATGGAACAATGGAGAGCTCAAGGTTTACTCCCACCACTTTCTCCTTCTATCCTCAAAATTCGAGACCATAAGATCCACGAACTCTTGGGATTGTACTCAGATTTCATGCGCCATGCATACAAATATGTACTCAGTCAGATTCGAACGACATATCCGGACGTCAACTTCCAGACAGCATCAATTGAGGTTGCGATTCCGCTGCCGGTTAAGAGCAAAGTCGACGAAGTTCAGCTAGTTCTTGCTGCGGTCGAGGCAGCTGGAATTCCCAACCCATACATTGTGAGCGAGCCTGCTGCTGCTCTTGCCAGTCAATTCCAATATTCCTGGGAAAGGGAGACTTTGAGATCCTCCATGCTCAGTGATCATTACGCTTCTCTGATATGTGATATGGGTGGAGGCAGTATCGATCTCCAATGCTGGGCGCCGGTGGGAACAACCCCTTTACGAGTGAAAGAAAGATGCCGCGGAGACACAAAATGGTGCGGAGGATGCTCAGTGAACAAAAATGCAGTCAATTTGATCATGAGTGGTATCCTGGACCTGGATGAAGTCCTCAACTCTATGGGATACAAGTCTTTTGGCATGTCAGAATTGGAACTACGTCAAGTACTGGATGAAAAGTTTGAAAAGGTCAAATGCCAATTCCGAGGGTCGGAATCTGTGACTCTGACAGTGCCGGGGCTGCCAAAAAAGGAAAGGTGGAGACTCGTTGGCGAAAACAAAGTTGTTCTCGAACCCAACGACATGAGGGCAATATTTGAACCTTCCTTGACATCTTTGAAGAAGATGATCAGCAGCGCCTTACGAGAGCTTTTGAGCCGCTCCACTCACGGAAGAATCTCATCGCCGAAAATTGAGGTCCTTCTCGTCGGAGGCGGAAGCTCGAGTCCGTACCTCAGGGAGCAGATTCGAGCATTTTGTCGGCAGCAAGGTCAAGAACTGTTTGGTCAGCCGGTTGTGGTACGTGTCCCAAGCGACGCACAGGTATCTTCTTCTTTAACAGTCGCAGCGGGGTCTCTCCTCCTGCTAATGGACAAGTTTTTCGTCACTGAAAGGGTCATCACTCGAGGATACTCAGTCGTTTGGGATCAAGCTCTTAGCAGAGTGCGAAACCAGGTTCCAAAGAAAGCAGTCTTCAGAGATCCCTGCGATGGAATGCGGGCGGTAAGTAGGGTGACCAACTTCCTCATCAAGCCGGGAGAGTGTCTTCCTCTACATTATCAAAAGGTTATAAGAGGTTGGAGAGCCTTCTACTATGACGACATGATAAATGGACGGTGGACGTTCGAAGAATTCCTCTACCACTCCGACGTAATTGATCAGGACAACATTTGGGTCGACCGACCTGGCATTGAACTGCACTCTATGCCTTGCCCTTTACGCTTCCACATCACAAAGAGTGACACGAAAAGGTTCGAAAAATTTACCTCGAAAGACAAGCACAAGCGGGCTGGAGTTTCTTTTGAATACGAGATTGCTCTCGTTCTCGACGGCAACAAGATGACCTTCGAGCTTTTCATACCTTCAAACGGGACCTTCATTGAACCCCACCATCCCAATAAGGCAAGCAGAAGAGGTGGAGGCTTTCTTGAAACTGGGATGTACGATGTTAATGGAAATTTCCAGTTGTTCAACTCAGTAGCTTAGAGGAATTCGATGAGCTGTCAAAGAATGTTATTTTCTTGCTCCATTCTTTTGTTGGGGATATTTGTGCTTCTGACTCCAGCTACAATTGATTTATCATTCTTCTATCTGATAGTCACTACTGCTAGTAGAATACAATTCGCATCTAGGGCCCGGTAATATGCGAGATTCTTTTAATCAATTGGTAGCGTTGGAGGCGCGAAGCGCTACCGCTCCCTCACAGTGACACTCCAGCTTCTGGACATTACCTTACAAGCTATCGGTGCTGTACAAAGTTTTGTTTACCGGTCCTCCAAAGCAGCAATTCGTGAGATTGACCCCCGATGTGCCACTCACTATTCTGTTGGAGGATGAAATGGATTGATTGATTAATTCGGCAAAAGCTAACTGAGGGTGGGGCGAGCCCAATCTAGCTAATCAAGAGTTGCGCAGTGCCAAGACGGTGCCAAGATCTTAGCGCCGTCACATGACACTTCCAACATATTCTGGTCTTTGGAATCCCATCTTTATCCACCACAAATATTGACCCGAGACTGGGGTAGTATATGAAGAGATGTCTCTCCGAATCTAGCACTAGTCCATCCGGTCCCGCGATACCAAATGAATGAAAGAAATCGCTCACTTTCGTAGTGGTTCCGTCTTCATGAAGAGATAATCGCCAGACTTCGCTCGTGCCATGGCCACGAAGAGGAACTTTTCGTCCAATGATAAACAAGGTCATTGGGTGAAACACTGTTTTCAACAAGCGTATCTAGCTTGCCGCTCGGCGAATGCCGATATGCTTTGGCAGTTGGGTCGGTAATACCGGTTCGTCCCTGGTCGGTGAAGTATACGTCTCCATTGGACGCCACAATCAAGTCGTTTGGTCCTTCGAAGCGTTTCCAAGTGTCTTCGCGCCAGCAAAGACGTGACTTTTTCTGTCGCAGGGTCAAAATGTACAATTTCCTGTAGAACCAAGTTCAGTTTTTCCAATCTCATTGTCCCGCCCAGACCGAGGTTCTTTGAAAGCTTACCTGTTCATAGTCAGCGACGACAAAAGTACCGTCCGCAAAGACAATCCTGAAGGGTGTTTTAGAAGCTCGAATCAACGGGACTCGGCCTAGCGGATCGATCCATGGTTCATTGCTGCTGAATGGTTCTTGAAAAAGCTACATCTCATTATAAAGTGTACTAAGCTCCTCATCCCTCCCTTTGCACTTTTCTATCCTCTTCTCCATCATTGCTAGCATCGGGTTCAAGAAAATGTCGTCTGCGCCGATCTCCTTGAATGACTTCAAAATATTACGCACCGCCATTGCATGGACTTGGAGCCGTGCGCCACTTCCATCTGAGGCAAATTGTCCCTTGTCGATCTGCGTCGCTATGTGCTCCATGGATGGCTTGAGCAGATTATCCACAAACGGCCATAACACGCCACTTAAGAACTGTGCTGCACTCGAATCGTCAGGTCGAGCTTTCTTCGCTAATGCTACACACTGGATCAACGATAAGATGATTGGGTAGTACCCAGCCATCAGAATTCCCTCGCGTAGTGGTGCAGAGGTGGCATCCTCATCGATGAAACCAACAGTTCCCAGATTCTCCAAGACCGGTCTGAGCGCATCGAAGCTATCGCGAGGTCCGCTATACACAATGTTACCCTGAGACTGCTCAACATCATACGGGTATGCTTGAATTGTGCCATGGAGATATGCATCGAACCCCATCCTTTCCGCAACTCGGATCGAATCGCGCACGTCCTGCAATGGGCCGGAGGTGTAGTTGACCATGGCTCGGTTGCGACCTATCGTTGATCCTTCTTCCTCTTCGACAAGAAGTTGACCGAATATTTTTCCAAATGCCGATGCGTCAGACAGACACACTATGACGAGCGTGCTGGCCTGTATGCAGTCTTCGATTTGCCGATGCGCATTCGCACCTGCTGCCACCAAGGGCTCAGCCCTGCTACCAGTCCGATTCCATACGTGTGTCGTCACCTGTTTCTTGAGGAAAGCTTTGGCAAGTGCTGTTCCCATGTATCCCAATCCAATGATTGACACTATTCCAGACGAACCCATCGCAAGTGATATTCGCTGGCAAAACAGATACGCAAAGAAATATGTTAATGGCCGTCTGCGAAGTCAATATCTCAATTGTCGTCTGAAGTCTTATCTTCAGCCAATATTCCATCTGTCAGTGCAGGTGAGAATACGTATCGCTATTAAGCCCTAATCCTACAGGCCTCGGCGAATCCACACCTGAAGTCTTTTGCATTTGCTCGAGGTTGGTTGCCGGCTTGGCTTCTAGAGTCTAACTCCACGATACCTTTCGCTGCCGTGGCTGCCGCGGAACCGAGGTCGATTTGCAGTGTTTTGGAATAAGCTTGCTAGTACTCAGCTATTTCGTCGTTATACACGCAGGCTGTATAGCCCAGGACTGACAAGAAGGAGCAAAATTGTTGCGAGCATCGAAAGTCAGCTACACCGAGAACCGAGGTGACGTTTTAGGCTGTCTTCATCCCGAAGCTTGTCACACGGTCAATTGAGGCAAGCTTTGCATGATAGGGATCAGATTGCTCCTCGGCTCCGAATGAGATCGGTCAGGACACATAATATGCTTGTGTCATTGAAGCGAGGAACCAGAAATCATCCATTACTAAAGGTTCAGCATTCATTTGCTTTTCGCGACAGCGGACCAGGAGTAGCATTACTTGAAATTAGCTTGATTGGTTGCTTCCCAAAGTACTCCGGCAGAGTGGCAAGTCCTCGACCTTGGAATTTCTATCTCGTCCAGGCAAGGCAGCCTGCTCTTCGAAATCCGAACCTGAATCTCCTGAGTTTGCCTGAATATGGAAACCCTGTACAAAAAGCTCACCCATCACTGATAGAGACTTAAGCAAACTCGTCATCAGAAAGTTACTCATATTCGACCTTTCGTTTCGAAGACTTGCTCAGTAGTGCAGCTTTTCCCAATAAGGAGCAGAACTCTGTGGCCTCGAATAAGGTGTTGCAATTGTACTTTTCTGGCTCAGCGAGGATCGCATGAACAAACCTGTCTAAGAAGGTAGTAGCATTAACCTGGGGTAGACGAGTTGCGACTGGTACGTCGCGCTGAAGCAAACATGTGCCATCGCCTCTCGGCTGCCGTCACAGTAATGGCTGACTTTCGAAGTTCTCCACTGGTCCGAATCAGTACTATATTATCGAAACGGGCTCGGTCCAAGTCCAACTTTAGTCAGAGGAGGATCAAGCCACCATTTGCACAAGTCACGTTGCCAGTGACCCAACCAGCGCTGGGATCACAGAGAAAAGCCACTATTGGCGCAATATCTGTGGTCAAGCCGATACGCTTTGACGCCAGCGTGCGTTCGACAATCGCCAGTTCAATCTCAGAAACGCCTTCGGTGTCAGTCCACCTGTGTATGTGAGTATTTCCTCATGAAACAAGATTCTGGTTGCGTACATGTCGGTTTCCACCGGCCCGGGGTTGACTGCATTGACTGTTATTTCGTGCGATGCACCTAAAGCGATATCAAGTGATTAGACGTGTCTGTTCGACCATATAATGAACGCGCATAGACCTACCGAGCTGTGCAGCCAAAGACCTTGTTATGCTTTCAAGGGCGGCTTTGGTAGCTGAGTATAGAATGGAGTATGGCATTGCTAGAAGGAATCAGTAAAGACGATCCCGGACAAAGATGGGGAGCTTGACGCGATCGAGATCCCGATGACGAGATATTGACAATCCGCCCTCCTCTATTTAGGTGAGTCACGCTCTCTTTGACCAACAGGAGCGGAAACAAGACGTTCGTGTGAAACATAGTATCAAAAATACTGTGCTCGACGGTTTCCAGTGACTGGTCACTTCCATTTGCAGCATTATTGATGATGATGTCGATCGAACCGAACTTGCCGATAGTCTCAGCAACGATCTTTGGGGCAGCAATCGTGGGATCGTTCGCATCGGCTTGTATAGAAATGGCTTCAGGAGACCCTGGCATCGCTTTTATCTGACGAACGACTTCTTGCGCCCTTTTAGCACTTGACACGTAGGTCAAGACGATTGAAGCGCCCCTGCGAGCGAGCTCTCTGCAGATCTCAGCACCAATGCCTAAGAACGCACGTCAGCAGATCCCGTCTATATCGGTTCCAGCTCGCACATCACACTAACCTCGTGAGCCCCCAGTAACGATTGCTACTTTCTTATGCAAGGGTCCAGCCATTTCGGTGTGGTAACAATGGTCAAGAGCAAAGTACGGGCGCAAACTGATAGCGACGATGCACTTCTTCAATGAACTGATGTCGTGCCTTTGTCGACCATAGCAGCTGCAGGAACGGCTTCATCCACCATCCTGTCGGAGAAGGCGGAGCCGACATCATGTTACGGGGTCCACCGTCAGCGAAGCTGGACTGCATTTCTTTGGCAGATACATGGTGTTGTCGCACGGAGCTGTCTTTTTCACTTGATGCGGGAATGCCCTTTATCGGTGCCGCGGCTTTCGTGGCACCGCCAAGGTTCTGGACATTCGGCATTGCGAACGTCCACTGAGTCCGACCAAGTCAACTTCCAGCTTTTGGCGAAGGTTGCTCGAATCATGTAGACATTCTTGGATGCCTTCCATAACCAATAAGACTGCGGATAGTGTATTTGCAACGTTTAAAAGCTGTCTTGAATTTTCCACGGCGGACACAATCCCGTAGTTACAAGTCACAAACAATACATTGAGACACCACCCACTCACCCACATACACACACACACACACATACACATACACGATTCACTTCACTTGCAGCGAAGATGAGTCCAAGTGCGATCGACAAGGTGATTCCTAGAGTGAAGCCATCGCAAGGTGCAGCCAAAATTCACGAGCTCATGCTAGAATATGGCGGAGTCATTATCGAAGGATTCATTACACCTAGTGAGGTGAAGCAGCTCAACAGCGACATCGATGGGCCCTTTGAGGAAATGCAGCAAGGTTCTCTAAGCGAGATTGGAGCTATGAGAGACTTTCACGGGGAGCAAACGAAGAGGTTAACCAATCTTGTCACCCACAGCAAGGTGTTTCGCGAGGACATCTTGAACAAGGACTTACTTCATGATATACTCCGGATCGTCTTTGCTGAAGACAATGCATCCTACTGGATGTCAGCGGCCCAAGCCATCGAAATCCATCCAGGAAACAAAGCTCAACGACTTCACCGCGACCAAGCCCAGTTCCGAATATTCAATTTTCTTGGCCCTAGAGCTCCAGAAGCGGTCGTGAATTTTCTCACCGCGCTGACCCCTTTCACTGAGGCCAACGGCGCTACGAGAGTCATTCCAAGGTCCAACACCTGGGAAGACTTCTCCGATATGGGTTCTCCGGAAGACACCATACCAGCCTTACTGAATCCTGGTGATGCTCTGTTGATCACTGGCAAGACGGTACATGGAGGAGGTGCAAATATGACTCAAAGTGAAAGGCGTCGGGGGATTGCAAATTCCTGGAGCGTCGGATATCTCACCCCGGAAGAGGCATACCCTTTCCAGATCAACCGAGACATTGCGAAGACGATGACCAAGCGCGCACAACAGGCGATCGGCTTCAGGTCACAGTATCCAGCCCATTCCGGTGGATTGTGGCAGTCTGACTACGCTGAACTGGCAGACTTTCTCAAATTAGACTCCGCTGAAGGTCCGTGGGAGGCAAAGGTTTCGAAGATACAGGGCTAATATCCCATCGAAAGAGAAGACCTAGGTAGTCTTCATACCATCCTGATGTTAACTTAGAGTACGCTCCTACCGTTTGCTGGTGCCCGCTGCGCGTACATAGGGACGGTGGGATCTGGCTGCGATCATTTCTTCTCCCTTTCACCGTGACAAACCTTTGCTTTCTTGACGCCTATGTGAAACCTCTCATCAACTTACTTCAAGAAGTCGTGCGGCATGCGTCACGAATAAAGATCCTATTACAGGCACAGTCACTGATTGCCGCATCGTCCCAAATCTGAAGACGATCTCCCATGATGATGCTGGCGAGGCGAACAACCAAACAAGGTTGGCGAAGGGAAAGGCTAGGCCGACTCCGGATCCGCGGCTGCGCGGATCTGCTAAGCGAGGTCTTCCATTGACGTGGACGAAACCAAGTCTCCACTACCCAGAAGCATGACTGTCAGCTTGATTCGATCTTACCAGCATCTGGGCCAGAGCCCTAATCCCTGCTTAAGCGTTAGGCTTGCTTCATCGCTTGTTCAAACTTTATCCCCACAAGGCTGGGTTTGTGTAGACCAGTACAACGATAGCGCGGCGACCAGTCGCTACATAGATAAGAAGATTCCACATATAATGTTTATCGCCCCCCCGCCGACCATTCAGTATCGCTTGGCTTAAACCATTTGACAATCGTAGATTTCTCACAGTAATTGCAAAGCAACCATGTCCAAGAAAGAGAGCTCACCCAACGCCCTAGAAATGAGAGATTCACTTCAAGAGGGCGAGAGTGTTGAGGACCTGAACAGTCACGTCGACGTTAAGCCCAGGGTGCACTTCAGCTTACTTTCAGCCATCGGCGTTCAGTACTCAGTGACGGCGCCTCCCATCGCCATCGGCACCTATCTATCTCTGGTGGTGGGACTCGGTGGCCCACCAGCGTACTTCTGGGGCTTCGTGCTTATGGGAGTCATGCAACTTGCCACTTGTCTTGCTATAGCTGAGTTAGCATCAGCCATTCCCCATTCCTCAGGTCAGATACAAAACACTTCAGCATAGCACGCGTTCAGATGCTGACGGTGAAGCAGGTCCAGCGCACTGGGTCATCACTCTTGCCAGTCCACGCTATTCGCGCGTACTCGGATATACCATGGGTTGGCTGACCAATGCCGGATGGTTCTTCATTACCTCTGCCAGCTCCCTGTACACGGCGCAGATCATGATGGCTATGATCAGCGCAGCCAATCCCTCATATACTCTCGAGTTGTGGCATACATACCTGGTGTACTGCGGTTTCTGTCTGCTGGCACTGGTTGTCAACCTTCCTCGCGTCTTTAAAACAGTCAATTACATGCTCCTGGCCACGGTCTTCACCTTGAACGGCCTAGCAATTTGGATGCTCATCGCGCTCCTGGTTCGCGCGATTCCTAAACAGAGTGCACATGCCGTCTTCATTGAGTTCGTCAACGAATCCGGCTGGTCTGACGGCTTCACTTTCTTCCTGGCCCTTCTCCCAGCTTACGCATGTCTGGCTGGTTTCGACAACGCAACTCACCTGACGGATGAGGTCGAGAATCCTACGAGAACGATCCCTCTGGTTATCATAGGCACCTATGCCATGAGCTTTTTTACCGCCCTGCCAATGATTGTGGTATATGAGTTCTGCAACGTCGATCCTCTGAGCCTGCTCCAGCCTGTGGGAGGACAACCGATCATTCAACTCATGCTCAATGCATTCCGGTCCTTGCCATTGACACTCGCCACGGGTTCAATCATTGTGTACTCCTTCTTCGTCGCATTAGCGGCCGCTCTTATCACTTGGTCGCGTCTCTACTGGTCCTTCAGTCGTGAAGGCGCTCTTCCCTTCTCGAAGACCATGGCCAAGCTCACATCGAGGGACGGTCTTCCTGTTTATGCTCTCTGCTGGAACACCGTACTCGTGATTGCCATTGGAGCTATCAGCATCGGATCTACTACAGCGGTACGTTGCATCTCAGCCCCTGCAAATTCTCTGCCAATAAATCCGTGATACTGTCACTGACTATTCTCCGCTTGCTAGATGAACGCCCTCCTTGGAGCAGCTAATGTCTGCATCATCTCTGCGATCCTCACTGCTTTCGGCCTCGTGCTCTATAAAGGGCATCATACGCTACGTGAAGACCGCTGGCTGAATCTTGGCCGTTGGGGAACAGCTATCTTCTGGATTGCCGCCCTGTGGAGTCTGTTTATCACCGTGGTGCTGTGCTTCCCTTTATACCTGCCCGTGACACTGGAGACAATGAACTGGACCTGCGTTGTCTTCGGCGGAGTGGTTGTAATCGCAGCGCTGTATTGGCTTGTGGTTTTCCGGGGCAGTGCGCCGGTTTTGCTGGCTGAAGAGGCTGCCGAGCAGGAGGTGCGTAACGAGAAGTGAACTGGCGCTTCCGAACCTGTAGAAGAATGTGTCAGCTGCGAGTGTCTAGTTGGTGGGTGGTAGATTGATTCAGGCTGGTAGTTTCAGTCAGTATCTGACGAGGCTTGAATGTAAAGGCTCCTGTCTTCGAGATCTGAAGTAAGCAAAACCCAGAGAACCGCATTCCTGTAGCAGCTATTTCAAGAGCATGCGTGAACAAGTGGTTCCTGGCCTGTACCGCTGCTATTTGCGAAACTGACATGTTGACTGCTGCTTCCAGCGTATAACCCAGCAACTTGTCGTCACAAGTCTGTGGTCAGTCTCTCGCGTACATAGTCACCCATGACAAAGGCACAAACCTTGTCCCAATCTGTCACGGATGTTCCGATACTTCCACGTTGCAGTATTCGCCCAGATGGGGGAGCGCTGTGCCGCAAGACTTGCAGCTCACACATGGTCCACATACAAGTCCGCATCTTACCTTGCGACCATGTATTTAGTATGACCGGCCCTTTCCTTACTTCGAAATGTTTCTGTTAGGGTACTGCGCCTGATGCAGATGCTACAGCGGACCAGAATTCGAGAACAAGAACGAAGGGGTTCCTGCTGACGTGAATGCGGGGTATCGCGGCAAACCTCAAGCTGGTAGAAGGCAAAGATACACGTTCGGTGCCGCGGATGCTTAAAGCCATTGCCCACCCCTCCCCGGTTTACGGGCGTCAAATGTTGCCATAGGCTCAGATTGTGGCCGGAACATCGAGCGGCGTGATGTAGCCGGACTTTGTGAGACAGACTGGTGCTTTCTGAACGCTGCCCGATATATGAACGCTATGTTGCAGACGGCCGCGGATCCGAGATCATTCAGGCAAATTATGGTGAAGCTTCCTCGCTTGTCGTCCTATGTAATGACTACTAGTCCTATCTTCAGTCCCTTCCGCAAGCAGTGCTGGAGCATTCTCCAACAAACACCCTCATAAACCTTCCCAGACGCACAAGGCCCGTTCACTCGCCTAAAGCCCATCTTGTTCACCAGCAATGACGCCTCGCAACCACAGACCATTCGTTGAATTCAACAACATCCCCGGTAGACCGGCACCTCCTACCTACCACCACTCCGCAAGCACTACATCTGCAGGCCGACTGGTCTTTACAGCTGGCATCGTCGGATCCAAAGACGGCCAGATCATTCCCGAGCTCAAGGGACAGATCAAGCAAGCCTTTGCCAATCTCGAAGCCGCACTCGCCGCCTCAGGTGCTCGCGCCGTCGATGTTGTGCATTTGCGATTCTATGTTGTCAACTGGCAATGGACGGAGACGGAGCATCTGATACAGGAGTGGATGAAGCTTGTTAGCCACAAGCCTCCTGCGTCGCTGGTGCCGGTTCCGAAATTGTACCAAGATGGTGTTTTCTTTGAGGTGGAGGCTGTGGCGTCGATTGGGGGATCGCAACAGACATTGCAACACCAGAGCCCGAGTGACTCGGCTCCTACGACCAAAGTCGATGTGGTTGTTGTTGGCGGCGGCTTCAGTGGTGTGCAAGCTGCGTACGATCTGCATAGGAGCGGGCTGAAGGTCGTTGTTCTGGAGGCAACCCATCGCATTGGCGGGAGGAGCAAAACTATCAAGCTCGCCAGCGGACCGGGATACACAGAACTCGGAGCAACATGGATCAATGAGCACACCCAGCCTAAGATATATGGTCATGTCAAGCGACTCGGGCTGACGACAATCGAGCAGTATAATCCTCCTGAGGCGGTTGGCGTGTTTCAGAAGGCGGATGGCACGGTAACGCGTGCGAAAGCGAGCGATGCGGCTTACTCAAGCTCCGAGGTATGATGATAGCCATCTCCCTGATTATCGAATGACTCGCCACTGACTGAATATGGAACATAGTTTTCGACTGAGGAGACCGAATCATTCAACAAGTTTCTAGCCTCCTTCCAGTGGGAGGTTGACCAGAATCCAAACATCGACATTAACGACACCAGCAGCTATCCCACCCTAGAGGATATGAGCGTCCGCGAGTGGGCCAGAAAAAAAGAGTTTGGTCTCATGGGCGAGCTTTCTGCCGCATCGCTTTGTCGAGCAAATGTAGGTCGGGAACCGGATGAGGTGGGAATCCATTATTGGGCCGACTATGTCAAATCCGGTGGGGGAATACGCTCGCTGGTGTCCGATGACGAGAGCGGTGCCCAGCATCTGTTCATCAAGGAGGGCACCTCGGCCATCGTCCAAGGGCTGGCGGCGGAGCTGAGCCCCGGTTCCGTGTTTCTCAACAGCCCAGTCGCCGAGATCGACCAGCACGGCAATCAGATCATGGTGACAACCGCAAAAGGAACCCAATTTCTGACCCGCAAAGTGGTGCTGGCCATTCCCACCAACACGTACACACGAATCAACTTCAGTCCGCCACTCCCAGCCGCCAAGCGCGCTCTTGTGACCAAGACCCGGCCAGGCCAGTACGCCAAAGTGTGCATCACCTACGCAAAACCCTGGTGGAGAGATCTTGGACTCCTCGGCAAATTCAGAAGCCACCGCGGACCCATCTGCTTCTCGTGGGAACTGTCTGTTTTCGAATTCAAAGCCCACACGTTGGCGCTCTTTATCGCCGGCGAACCCGCGCGTAAGTGGTATGAATTGGATCCGCTTAGTCGCCAGCAAGCTGTACTCGACCACCTGCGCGAACTATTGGAGCCGGAGCATCGACATCTGGTGGAAGATGTGCTCGAGTTCAATGTCGGGGCGTGGTCTGAGGAGGAGTGGTTCGGTGGGGCTCCAACATCAGCAATTCCTCCAGGTCTGTTATCGTGCTACGGTGAAGAACTGCGAAAGCCATGGAAAGGGTTGCATTTTGCAGGAGGGGAGACGGCGAGGGAATGGAAGGGCTATCTTGAGGGAGCGCTGAGGGCTGGAAGTCGGGCTGCCGATGAAATTCTCTCAGAAATAGGGGCCAAAAGCCATCTATAGCACTAAACTAGCATTCAAGGACGGTTTCGCCTGCTGAACAGTCCATCACGATGCCTTCTCCGGCTAAGAAAGGCTGCGTGAGGCTGTCTAGAGCGAAGTGAGCAAGCATCGCCTTGTGTTATCCCGCGGTCATCTTTTCAGTTGCTAGTCCCCTCTGCGTGTCAGATTCGGGAACGTTACCAAAGATTTCTCCAGAACCTGAAGGGCTTTGAGGCAGCTGTCGATATTTGCTGCCATCTTAGACGCCTCGCAGGCTTTCCCCTCTGCGACCAGGCTCTTAAGCTCTTCGGATAAAGTTACGGCCGCTAGATGATTTGCTTGGACAACCATGGCAGGACACTGAATGATTCTGGTATCAGCATATCGATTTGATCTGGGCACAAATTAATGGATCGTCTGGATTCACTTACTGGATGTGCGGCTAAATCTTGTATCTGAGCTTTTAGACCCTCCACGCCTTGGAGACCAGGGCTGGCACCTTGCCGGACACGCGCAAAGATGGAAATCTGAATCGCACTGACAAGCCGCTGGGCCGCGCAAAATTGCCTGCTGGAACTCAGCATCTGCATGAGCGCTGTTGTTTTTGTAGAAGTCGGCTGCTTTGATAGCTTCTCCTGTAAGGCCTCTATGATGTCGAAATAGAGAAGGATGCCGAGGTCGGAGTCGTTTGAGATAAACGCTGCCAAGCGCCGGATCTCAAGAGGCGCCTCTTGAAACGACGACGCGGAAGCTACATCATACGTCCCGAACTTTGTTCTGTAGAGCTTTATTATGTCGTTGACGCTGATGCACAATTGTTGGATTTCATCCAAATCATTCCAGTCGGCGGATATGGCATCACATGCGGTGGTCAAGCGTGCGAGCACGTCCCAAAGCAGGATTGACAAGATGCCGCAACCTTTTAGCCCGCGAACTACTGTCGATTCTGGAGCGTCGCTGCACCACAAGAGCGTCATCGGCCCAGAGCTTGGTCGGTCCTCTGATATTTGCAAGGCTGGTGACTGGTCTTCATCATCGTCACGACATGTCTCTGGTACATCCATGGTTAATAATCGAGTCGTATCGCTGTTTCGAGGTCTGTCTCGTGCAACGGCGGATTCCAGGTCGTCAGAAAGAGGTTGAATCTTGCCATGAGACAGGACAGTCCTTGCTGCGTGTATAAAGCCGTAGAGCCACTCCACAGCGGCAATCAGCTCCACAAGATTCTCTTGCACTTCATGGGGAAGCTCGTGGGCAGGAGAAGGTTGCGGTCTGAGACTCGTCCTGTTCCAGAAGCACCGGTGGTCTGCAGCAGTTCGGTATCCCTTCAGACACAGGCGTGCCTGGCGACAGAGTGTTTGAAGGCGCTTGACACCCTCACATAGAGCGTACTCAGAACTCTCTTGAGCTTCTTTTCTTTGCTCGGCCGTTCCAGGCGCATCAACCGTGCCAAAGATGACCAGTGCCAGAGCTAAACGAAACGACCCGGTCGCTGCTAAATTCTGGAAAACAGTTTGCTTCGCTTTCTGCCATGTAGCGTGGCCGAACTCGCGATGATAGGCTTTGTCTCCATCAGGGTTTGGGGAGAATCGGGCTGCAGACGCCAAGGCTGCCCATTTGTACGCTCTGTTGATGGAGTCATCTCGGGCACTCACGGGATTGCTACTGTTCGATGGTTCTCGCCGTTCGAATATTGAGTCCAGAACAGACGCTGTGTGGAAGATATGAGGCGCTACGTTCAGGGAAAGCTGGGCTTCAGGAACCGGTTCCCAGCAGCTATTCACCCATAGGTCCGCGCGGTGCGAAACGCAAAGGAACGAGTCTATCTTGCTAAGCGGATCGAGCGCTTTCAGCCCCAGAGAGTACCGTTGAGGCATCATGCCACGCAAGAGAAATTGAGAGAGAGGCATGTCGAATATGTCGACGTACAGGCTGAAATGGTGAATGCAAGTCTCCCGTACCGAGAAGTATCGCACCAACTGGTCGTCGGAGGTTGGAATCGCCGAAGAGTGACCCCGACTGAACACGCTAATCTCCTTATAAGAACCACAGGACGTTTCATCTGTCTGATCATCTGTTGTACCGTTCATCGGTCGACGTTTCGCCAGCTGGAAAGCTGCCTTCTTGGTCGCCAGCCACTCCACGGTACAGTCCAAGCTCCTGCTCACGCAGGTCGTACATGGGTTTAGGGGCTTCTGATGGTATATCGCGATGTCGGTACGGAAATTACACGCTCTTTTGGCAGACCGACACTGATCACATGCGTGATTTTGCCTGCGAGCGCGGCGCTGAAGCGGAATGGGAGCTGGTGCTCGTTTACCTGCGATCTGCTCTGGCCCTTGTGCCTGTGATCCTCTCAGGACTTGTCGAGGTGTTGCTCTTAACGGGGACACCAGCTCTTCGAGATCGGGTTGACTTGCGGTAGCATCGAATGGCCAATGCAAAGAGTTCATTTCCTCACCGTCCAGAGGGAGGATGAGACCTTGCGACGACTGGAATAGGTGGTCCGAGAATGGGTCTTCCAGATTGTGGATCGCACTCTTTTGGAAGGGAAGTAATTCGCTTTGTGCACCCTCGGCGCTGGCAGAAAAGACGGGTCCAGCTGTAAACGCAGGGTGGTAGATGCCATGAGAAGAGCCCATGCCTGAAGGAGTTCCCATCTCTGGTTGAATGAAGCCATTTTCTTCGCCCGTCAGATCGAAAAGAGGCAGGCTGTCCATGCCGACTGTGCTATAGAATAGCTGCCGGTGACGTGAAGGACTTGAACTAACGTGTGACCATGGAAGAAGAGTGCTACAATCGGTCGAACACTGTCGCAATATGATGTGTCACACAGGGTATATGGAAGTCGTTGGCGCAGTCTTAGTTGTAGTCGAAAATGCCGGTGACCTCAGGTGCGGACGTTGATGAACAGTGACCTTTCCCAGCCAGAAAGGCGACTACGTGCGGGGCCGTGACCGATACCCATCTGCCTGCCTTGCCTGCCTTGCCTGCCTTGCCTGCCTTGCCTGCCTTGCCTGCCGCCAATGCACAAGTGCTGCACCGTACTTTTGCAGCTGGGATCACGGAACGCGGGGAATCTTTTACAATTTGGCTTTTATTGTGGGGGCTTGGGTGCCGCGGGAGCCACGGCTCCGGAACGGTCAAATGTCCCCTGCAGACTACCACCTTACGCTCTAGCATAGTTTGAAGCATGTGGGAGATGGAACCGACCAAGGTCGAGTCTTGATGACTGTGCGAAAGCTGTACGTCGCGTAATTTCTAGTCTCTAAGTTGCATTTTGGGCGTGCCACTCTGGAGAGTGTCCAGGATCCGGCACCATTTGCATGTCGTGCCTCGCTTCATCGATCACTGGCCCTGTGCAACCGAACAAGGCATTGTACCGGGGAAGTTGTGTTGGTGAATCTGTGTCGTGTGATGGTTGAGGGATCCAGGTTCTCTAACTTGTCGAAGCGCTGCAACAAGCGCACGATGACATAACCTGCCTCTGTCAAGGCGAATTGCTGACCAAGGCATATCCTTGGCCCACCATTGAACGGAAGATACTCCCAGCCGGGCTTACAGCTCTCCCATCGCTCTGGGCGGAAGTCATTCGCGTCTGTGCCCCAAAGATCCGTCCGTCGGTGCATCACATGGACATTGTATGCGACTTCTTGCCCCGCGCGCACGTAGATAGGGGACTTGCCATCCGGGCCGCCTCCTTGTGGGAGAGTCGTGTTTCGTACAGCTCGCCGCGAGTTTTCAGGCACCAGTGGGTGCAGGCGGAGAACCTCGTTGATAACGTGTTTCAGATAGGCGCACGCTTTAAGGCGCTCGAACGAGATTGCTGACGTATTGGAGGTACCGAAGTCTTGTACAATTTCTGTACGCAATCTATCGTACACGACGGGATGCCGTGCAAGAAGATAGAACGTCCATCCCAGCAACCCAGCAGTAGTGTCGCGTCCGGCCAGAAGGATGTTGAGCACTTGATTGCGCAATTCGATTTTGTCTCGTGTAACTTTGGCGAGTTCGTAGAGGAAGACGTATTTAGAGGGCTTCAATCCGTCTTTGCTTGTCAAATCCGTTGAAGATCGAGTATCCTCCAGAGCGCGATCGACATACTGGTCCACGAAACGGTGGACGGTTTTGCAATCCCTCCAAAACCAGCGTGGGGAGTACAAGAAATATAATTCCATCAGCCGGCTGCGAGTGATAGAGCCCAAGTTGGCCCGATCAAATGCTGGCCCGAACGCCGACCAGTCACGCAGCCCCACGGCCGAAGTATCTCGAGTGTCCGGCAACGTTGTGATTTGCGAGTCTACACTCTCTCCCAATAGGAACTCGGTCGCCGAATCCAGGGTCAAGTTGAAGAAGAGGGGCGCTAAATCGATTTCTGCGGTCCAGCTACCAAGGTTCGGAGGAAGACGTTCAAACAGATGTTGCACATGGCGCTCTTCCAGATCCAAGTCCGCAACTTGAACTCTGGTAAATTGTGGCCGAAGAAGTGCACGCGAGTGCTCCCAAGCTTTCCCATCTTGCGTGAAAATACCATTTCCAACGACGGGCGCGAGTGCCCCTCGGCGAAGCGGCCCGAGCTCAAAGTCCTTGAACTGGGTCGCGAGTATAGCCTGAATGTTTTTAGGCTCCATAGTATAGTAATGCCAGGTACCTAAGATGTTTTGATACCAGGTCGGGCGACAGTCGAGCTCATTGTACAGGGTGACATCGTCGTTTTGTTGCACCTGAGCGCTCGATGCGTCGATGTAGCGCTTGAGAAGGTCGAGCCCAAAAGGCCAACGATAAGGACGAACGTATGCTGGCTTGCAGCCCAGATGTGTCGCCCGACGGGCGTGGTAGATTTCCAAGAAGCTCACATGGATTACATACAAGAGGACACAAATAAGAAGCGCTGCTGCTGTGAGCTGGAACACCCCAAGGTCGCTCAAAACTACGCCAACAGCCATGGTGTTGCTTCTGCTTGTGGTAGATTGCGATCAAGGTGAACAGAGTGTTCCTGATGGTCCTAAAGGCTGCTGTGAGTCGAGGACATTTTGTTGCAGCCAATGTGTCAACTTTTGAATATGAGCAGTGTTCGAGGGGTGTATGTATCCCGTTGTAGCTAGCCCCATTGAGAGTTCAATGCTCGGATTCTCGGCTTCCCAGAGCCGCGGAACCGTTTACGACCACAACCTGCGGTTGTCGAGAGCAGTCCTTGATCCGTTAGGTTGCTTCTCACTTTCGTCCACCGGTCGCGACCCAGTCGTCGCTGAATCCGCAGAACTTCATGGCCGAACGGATAGTCGATTGTTCATGGTCGGAGGTTGGCCGTGACTCGCAGCCGTATCTGTCTTAGACTAGCAAGAGAATCTCAAGCATCATCTGCGGACATTCTTATGCGGGTCTCGTGCTTCGATGTCGACAGACGCTCACCTAATAGCTGCCAGAAGATGCGGGGAGATTTCTCGACCGAATTAGGTGCCAAACGGCGTCGAAGGGGAAAGACCAACTTTGCTCTAAGCGCAGATAATGCTGGACTTGGTCAAGGCAGCCTGTTGTGTTCCAATGCTTTCCTAGGTTGTTGAATCGCTGGGAATGTTGCCGCGTTCATTGCTCAGCTATCATATTCTGTCAATCCCAGCCAGTTAGCAGATAAGTCAGATACGCTATTTACTTCAACGAGATCCTTTTACTAGTCCTGACTTGCTCCTTTTGAGCACGAAGACTGATTTCATCAGTCAGATGATTGAGCGTTCCGAGCTCGTCATTTAGACCCCAGAGAGTCCAGGCATTTCCTCGTAGCCCGCTCTTGTCGACTGGTAACCTGGCGAAAGTTGGGAAGTCCATTATTGGTATGGCTTCTAAGGTCTAGAAATGCTAGCATAAAACTATTGTATGGATCAAATAAGTAAGGTTATCAAATACTGATTAAAGGAAGACAGATCGGCCTTGAACGGAACTTTGGCCGAGCTCCACCTCCGGACTGACAAGAGCGCGAACAGGATTTTAGGTATCTATACAGGTACGTACTTGGCGCAGACGCTTTCTTCCTTCTCAATTGAGCTGAATTGTAACGCTTGGGATGTTCACCCTGTGTTCCCAAGGGATAGAAAAAAGCACTCGTGCAGTTTGTGACGCGCACGACCTTCCAACAACTCACCGGGCCGCGGTGACTCTGTGGGACAAAAAGAGCGTGTCAGGCCATACCTGCAATCCACGAGACTAGCTCCTAGCGTCGTCTCTGTATCCTGTCTTCGCTATATAAGTCGTCTGCAAGCCACTTCGACCGATCTACTAGTGACTTCCACTCTTGATTCTGTCCAGCTCTCCCATAATCTCTCTCATTTCAGCCTCACTAGGGAGGTTGACCACGGTCAGATACAAGACGTTCTTCGTTAGCACGCGGCGAATTACGCCTTGTCTCCTCCTCGGGAGGCGCCCCATCTCGGCGTTCTTGACGTCCGCCTCGCTCAACTCGTAGCCACGTCTGTGCGCACGTCGCTGTGCTCTGCGCCCTCTCCGTTTTGCTTTTGGGTCAAAGTGACCGCCCGTAAGGAGGCCAAGAATAGTTCCAGAGTTAGCGGGATGATTAGGGTCTGAGAATCTCGAGGCGAACTTCTTCTCCGGAGGCGGCATGATCAGTTTGCTGTCGGGATGCATCCCTTGGTACGAGGCCTGTGCACGGCGATCGAGATAGCTAGCGAGAAAGCCTGAGGAGGCGTTCAACTTCTTTTTCGAGCCCTCTGGAAGCATGTCCTGCGTAGCTCCGGATGAGCCTCCTGCGGCGTCAAGAGCAGCTTGTGCGGCGGCATCAATTGCAGGATAGATCAAAGGGGCGGCCTCGGGAAGCGACATTTCACCCTTGCTCACGCCCGATGTAAGGCGGATCTTGGCCAGCTTTTGTCTCAATTCCCCATCTGGAATCGAAGTCGCTTTGACGAGTGCCTGATCCGTAGCGTTGACACTGAGACTACTACTAGTATAGGCAGACATGTCGAAGCCGAGGACGGGATCATGAGGATTGTCGGGCTTGAAGGTCATGATCAAGCAGTACAGGCCCCTAGGCTTGAACAGCGATTCATTGATCTCGTCGAGGTAGGTGTTGCGGCGGTGACGGGACTGGACCTCCTGCGCAGTCCGGCTGGCGACTTGCACAGCAATGGTGACGGCCATGGCGATTGGGTTAGGCACAAAACCAACAGCGAAGCAGGCCAAATTAATGACGTCAAAGACCGGGCTAGTTTTCGATGCCAGGTCAATGCCATTGATGAAATCAATAAAAGTCTTCTGGTCGATGCCCGAGCACTCGCCCAACAGGGGAGCGTAGCCACGAACGAAGCCTCGACTTTTGTCTTTTGGTCTGCGCTGTGGGAGAATGACGGGGCATGGCAGAGGCTTAAAAACCTGAGAAGGCGTAGGTGTGAGTTTGTGCTCATTTAGAAATGCCCTTGCGATCTCTTCCTCGGAGGCTGGTGTCTCGACTGCCGCTTGTTCGTACGATGGGGGCGGCTCGTTAAGTTCTTCAGCTGCTTCGTCAAGCGCCCATTCGGCGTGATCGTTGTCAAGGTCGGAGCTATCAATACTTGAAGTATCATCGGCGTCATCGTCCCCATGATGCCCTTTCTTCTCCGATGAAGGTCTCCGTTCGACGGAAGGTGGGCCCAGGTGTGAGCTTTCGCCGGCCTCATGCTGTGCTGCGGGGTTGGGCGAAACACCACGTTCCTTCGCAGCTTTTTTCTCTTTGTGATCAGCGATTGCCTCCGAAGCTGCGCCAATCCCTGCGCCAACGCCTTTGATGAGCCTGCTGATGATAGGCATTGTCGATAAGAGAGAGATATCCGCGAAAAATCAGACGGGACAACCCGAAAAAAAGTCTTTCGAGGAAAGATCTTGAGTTCTCAGAAGATTATCGAAGAGTCGGGCGATACTCTGCTGGAATCCCTTTTTGCCTGTCGATTACTGTGTGGACTCACATCTAAAAGTTGGGCATTCTAGCCCTTATATCTGTTATCTTCTCGCGAGACTGCAATTAATAAAACATAGTGCGGGACAAACACCTGAACACGCCGTCGTCCCGTTCAAGGTTAGAAGCGCGAAGATGTTCATGGTTGTTCCTTATTTCTTTAGCACAGCCCCCCAATCATAGGTGTTCGCGATATGCACCAAAAGAGGGGAGCGTCCCCTGCCACTGAGAGGCGATAAATATGGCCGTAATATTGGCCAAGCGGGGTAAAATAGAGCTTAGGCTGGCTTAAAACCACGCTCTCGCACGGTAGCTGCATTCAGCCGCCCCTTAGCTTAATTAAGATCATGGGCCTAGTCACTTACTCGTAGTGAGCCTCTCGTACGTCAGCAGTGCCGCCCACCGGCAGTCTCAAAATACTGACCTTCGCTGGCTTCTGTCCAACGTCAACTTGACACGGCCCAACGTGTTTGCGATGCCTACGAAGCCCGGAGAATCGCCGGGTGTTTCATCGCAATGAATAGTATGCGAGTTGCCGTTGACTTGTGTCCGGGTCGCGTACGAGCATTTGTTTGTCACTTCTCGTATTCAGTTACACCAGCCATGAGTCTGGCACCTAGTTGTCGGGTTCGTTGTCGGCGCTCGGAGCTCCTCAGCACAGCGTGTTGGTGTTCCATATCACACGCTTGGTTGGGTTCCTGAGCATGTTGTACAACATCCCCGATGCAACAGGCGGTCAGTTTGCCCTGCGTCCCATCAGGTTGCAGGAAAGGAGTTAATATCGAAAACTCAACAATCAAAGTTGGGCAAAGAGGCACATCTGACCTAAAGTGTTTCTTAATGATAAAAGCATTTGCATCGGCATGAGACCGGAAGAAGACAAGACTCCCACATTTGCTGTTTGGAGATGGGAACCTGTCCTTTGGGTTGTACAGCAGATCAATGGTAGGGGAGAAAGATGAATCGGGTTCTCGACATGGCTACCCGCCGTGTTTTCAATCATCTTGACATTTCCAGCTTCCGTGAGAAGGGGATGGAGCCATGTCGTACTTCACCCCGTGCTGATCGATGTCTTCCGGCGATGTCCTGGGGGGCGAGGCCAAAACTGTGGAGTAAGCCAGGTTATTCCAGATTTATTTGATTCCTTGATCCCTGCCATTACCGGTCATTGCAAACCAGTGACGAACAACATCATTCTTGGCAGGGTAAAGCACGCCCTGGATCCAGTGAGACGCCCGGTCGAGGTTGATAAGTCTGAACCGTGGCAGTACATGCCTCCAGGAGAGTACGGGTTCTGCTCAATGAGCGTTGAGGGTGAAAATATGCCGCTAAGATCTTAAGTACCGACGTGAGATCGGAAGAAACTTTGTTAGTTAGATCTCGATGTGCCACTTGCCTGCGTGCAAGTACCAGCATCTGAATCTTCCTGAATATCGACATTGTTTCCTACCCCATATAAGAGGAGGCGAAGGTAGGCATGCGGTAGAAAAGTAAGATCGACACATCTACCATGGCTACTTGAGTTCTTGAGCTTGGCCTCAACATCCACGCCGGTGTTAGTGTAGGCCGACGGAGTCAACCTCGAGAGATTCGCGCACACGCTCAATTGGTTCGGAGGTCTCGAACTCGCAGACCAAGGATGTGGCGGGCATGGCTTTCTAGAGGTCACCAGGTCAGACGAGACAAAGGCTTGATCAAAGGATCTGGGCTAGATTGGCACCACTGGATTGAGTACTGGTAGGTAGTGGCAGGGAAGTAAGCTGCCGATCTGGCGGATCGTTGCGATGTCTTTTCTCCGGCTGGCCGGGACGGAAAATTGAAACAAAAGACAAGGGAGTCGGTCGGCAATAGAACCCTGGTGACAGCTTGGACATCCCAACAAAATGCAAAATGCAAAATCGATTCTTCCCCCGCACCTGAAGAGGTATTGTTCTGGCCGGCTATTCCGTCGAGTGTGGCAGCGGAGTTCGACGTAGGAAGCAGTACAAGCGAATGGCAACATGTTGGGAACGCTCCTAGTCCCCCTCCTTCTTGCGGGCAGAAGGGATCGGTTGGCTCTAGATCTCCGGTGCCTGGAATGTTGCATGGACGACTTTGCAGGGGATCTTTTTGCACATGATTAATTGCCAGGCAGAACTCCCCATTTTTCACTATTCGGCTACGAATCGTGTGAAGTCAGAGATGGACGAGTTATCAGCAGCTCCCCTGCTTTGCACAGATGTTATGTAGCTTCACCACTTGGTGGGCGTGGTACAGAAACTTGGTGGAAGACAAGACCGTTAACACTCAGAGTTTGAGTCAGGCGGGGACTACGAAAATGTCAGAATGACGGGTCTACGGCTTTCGTCGCTTGTGCACGATGATGATTTGCCAATGCAAAAGAACTTGAAACATGCATTCTGCAGCCATCGGGTAGAATGCATGTAACATGGCCTGATGCCGAAGTGTTGCATGTGAGAGCAATATCTGCAGCAGTAGCGAGTTCGAGGGGCATGTGCCTCATCCTATGGTACCATCTAGAAACGGAGCTTGGTGTTCTGCGTCTGCCGATACGACCACTCTCGAAGCCTGTCGTGTGTGGAATTGGACTATTCCTGAAGACCCTGGCAAGAAATTCCATGGATTTTCATTAGCCAAAGTGACGCAACAGCGAGAGTGGAGTTGTCTCTGGGAGCGAGGCTTGCTGCCTTGAATGATGGATCCGATGTCTTCCTCGTATCCATCTTTCTGGGGCCGTGTGAGGCGAGGTTGCTCCCTCGTATGATGATAGAGAAAAGCACGCAGCCAAGGGCCATTCTCCGTACAAGCATCTCTGTATGACCTGTATAACCGTCACAAGAGCATTTCTCGTCGGGTCCTTGCAATAATTATCTAACGAGACACAGGGTTCATGACCAAGAGTCCTTGTACCAAAGATTCTAGCGGCATCTTTTTTCGGAGCGCAATCTGGAGGATGAGGGGCGGGACTTTACCCAAGGAAGCCTGAACAGCGCCCACTAAGCGTGATCAGCGCCGAACTTGTTTCGCGTTTCTCGGTTACTCAGCCGTTTGAGGGATCGCAAGCTGCCCCTGGGCCCCTGGCATTTACCTGGGGACCCTGGCAAGCCTCGCTCCATGAGCCCAAATACCAGGTGTTCGCAGAGAAACGTGCACTCCCACCGTCCAAGATTCCAGACCTCGGAAGATATCTCTCTGAACTGCAATTCCACGGTGAGGCGATCGTCAGAATTAACCCTGATCGCCTCGATTAGAGTCAGTCTGACCATGTTTCTCCATCCACCGGTGTGAGTCCTAGTTTGAGGTCTGGGAGGGGGGAGATTGCAATGTGTCCAACACCCATCTGTCAGCGTCATTTGCAGCTATCCCCCGCGTGATCGTAAGGACAATGCAGATTAGCTCCAAGGCAGGCGGTATATTTATTTTAAATACGAAATACATGCCCACCAACACAGTGTGAGTCCGTAGTTCCCATGCTGGGGCACGGCTCATTGCCGCCAGTAGGAAATCAGTGCGGACGAGGTGCATTGCTGGCAGTCAGCAGTGCTGAATACGGTGAAGCCACGGAAGAGACAGCTCTTACCATTGGACCAACAGAAAATGTCGGACTTTGGTGCATCCCAATATGCAGCATGCAATGTAAAATATGCACCGATTGTAGCTAAATTCCAGGCATGGCAGCAAGTGCTAGGTGTGAAATGGCGGGCGGCCACGGGATCTTTTAAAGCACAAGTTTAGGCGGGCGTTGGAAGGGCTTGAGCAAAACACTGGCACAACATCACAACGCGTGTCCCTACCTTGCGAATGCACACTAACAAGATTTGGGCTTTAGGCCCATCTGAACAAGCAGGAGGGGGACGAATCCACCTCCAATGCAACTGGTGCTCTCTCCTGAGTCCAATTGCTTGCCAATGCTGCCAAACTGCACCATTCTTTCCCTTCCCTCTTTATCAATTGTTTCTAAATCATCATCCACACCCATACCATTTCCCCTCTCCTGCTATATTCTCCCATCGTCAACCATCTCTTTCGTCGTGGTTGCCCTTATTATTGCTATCCTCCCTCCCGTTTCTGCCCCCTTGCCCCTTACACCGCAGCGGTCACCCTCTGCACATATCTCGTGCACGCGCCTGCGGCTGTACCATTCGTTTCTTTGAGCTGCCAGGTCTTCCTGTTGAGCTCTCACTGTCCTTGCGGAGACCAGATTCTTCCAGCCCTTCGCTTCCTCTTCAATTCTCTCTCAACATTTAATTCTACGCGTTTTACATTAAAACCACCTTCCTTTCCACCAGCCGAACTGGACGAGACTTGACATTCGATCCATTCACGCTGTCATGCCGAGACTCGGTCTTTCACTTTAGAGAACATCACATCACACATAATGTGCGTACTGCGTGCTGCTTTCCCGCTGATGTGCAGTGGCTGCTGTTTGGTGAACGTGGCAATGTTGACTGAAGTTTCATTAGATTTTCCTCAGACCCTCTCCTTTTATCTGAAGCCCCCAAACTCGAAACGAAAGAAATTGCCGAAACACCTTCCACGCCCTCGCCAGCACCTGGGTGCTGAAACATAAACTAAAAAAGAGCTCAAAAGATGGCTGCTTTGGTTCAGACTCTACCTCCTCAAACCACAACGGTCACAATGCTGGGCCGTCCATCTTCTTCCGGGGGTTACTCCTCGCAAGGTTCGCATGGCCAGCTGAGAAATCACCCACAGCCTACTCGATATAACATGCCAGCAACTGGATACAGAGGCATGCCTGCCAGTGGTACTATTGCTCCTCCTTATGCCTTTACATCTACACCTCAATTGGGCAACACCAACGTGCATGCTGGTGCCAACGCCCGTCCGTTCGCCCTCAACTCTGCTAGATCCATCTCGTCACCAAAAGCTCCTCACCCATCCATTTCTCCCTCTTCGCAGCCTACTTCACCCACCAGCCTTTCACACGTCGATGCTGGAAATCGTCCCCTGTCGATAGGTCTTCCTGCCATACCCACCGGCTCTTTCATCAACCCTCCTCAACCGACAGTAGCTTCTCCAAAGCCATCACCTGATCGATATCGCAGACCAGCTCGACGAAGTGAGGGAGAAGTAGGTCTAAATCGTGCCACTGGCAATTCTACCGGGCCCTCAGGGTCCGGCATGGCCGCCGTTGGTTCACTGTACAACCATCCAGCCCAATCAAACAGTACACCTTCCCTCGGAACGCAACAATCATACCGAAACTCCAGTCATGGCAGTCCTACCCAACCCAAGAAACCCAGCGCAGACGATCTTCAACTGGGCCGCAGTCAGCCAGCTGAGCTCGCTGCACGCTATAGGAGACGCAGTTTTGGCAGCATTGAAACTGCTGGCTTGAATCACTCCTCCGATAATCAAGAGACTGCCTCTCCCCACCCAAATTCGTTCCTTGCCGCCCAGTCGTCCCCGGCCCCGATTGTCCTGCCTCCACGACCGGCTCATCGGCACACATCGAGCTCTGATAGTGTTGGCTCGGCAAAGTCAGCTCGATCCTCAAGACCTGGATCGGTGAGTGAAACCTATCGTGATGGTAATGCCCTTCTAACCGTCTATCAGGCCCGAACCGAACAAGCGGCCCCGGTCACAGCATCTGCCAATCCCGCCGCTTCACCCAAACAAGAACAAAAACTTGCAGGCCCTTCTCGCCCAGCAGACTCGGGCATGCGTCAGCCCTCTCCTTTGTCACGACCAGTCAATATTAATGCCGAGAACACCGAGGAAACTCGACCGACGGCCAAAGTATCAACACCGTCACCAGTACCAGCCACACAAAGTCTGGCTACTGAGCAACTTGTGGCCATCAGTAAGAAGGACGCAAAGAAATCCAAATCCAAATTACGAAGAGCTTTTTCGTTTGGCAGTGCAGCAGAGCTTAGGAAAGCAACTGCACAAAACAACCTCGAGAAGAGCGTAGCCAACAGGGACCCTGTAATCGCAGCCAAGAGAAGCTCGAAATACGAAGATGAGCTGGAACCCGAGCAAGCTCGTATTGCTGAAAAGCAAGAAGCTGCAGGGTTGGGTGAGAGCATCTATTCTGGGCAAGGCAACTTTTTCACCGGTTCAACCGACAATTTGTCAATTTCTTCGACAGCATCTTCTGCATCTGTAATGCTCCGTAAAATGGGCAAAGGGGTGAAGAAAGGAACAAGGTCTCTGGTTGGCCTTTTCCGTCCCAAGTCGGTGATTGGTGTACCAGCAGCAGATAGTCCTGTCAATCAAGCGAGCGTGGCAGAGGTGTCGATGGTCACTGTTGAAGCAGAACGAGAAAAGATCAATGTCAACCTCAATCCCCACGATCAAGCCGGAGGCGGCACAGGATATCCCAAACTCGAGCGCAACTCTATCGACACCAAGCTCTCATTCGAGAGTGCTACAGTTTCTAGTGATACTCGATCACGGCGAAGCATTGTCGGCGGTGAAAAAGAACGTGCGGAAGTCCTTGCCGCTGTCAAGAAGGGTATTCTCAAACGAGCAGATTCAAATCAGCCGTCGCCCAAAGCTCAGGCCTACGATTTCAAAGTCCCCGACTTCAATTTGCCCCAGATACCTCACATGAACGACACACCCAGATCCAGTGCGCCAAGCACTCCTGCCGATGAGCCGCCTCGATCCGGTCATCGGCGAACCGATTCAATTACCATTGAAAGCAATGAGAACGACGATTATTTTACCTCGATGGATAGATTTGGCAGTCTAGACTCCAAGAATGCGCCCATAACACCTCAAGGCCTCATGCGCAATATTTCCTTTAGTCCTCGGATTCAGTTCCACGACACTTGGCCTAGTGGCGAGTATGACCGACGCGGTGAGATAGCGACTTGCAATCGGTTGACACCGATGCTTGCACAGCAAATCAAAGAGGAGCTCAACACCTTCAAAATGGTAAGCTATGAGATACAGCTAACGGAGGACGAAGCTAACAGGCCGCAGGAAATGGAGGTACACGAGTCATCCAAGGTCTACACTCACTTCTTTTAGAGCTATGGTCATACCATCAGGTACAAGGGATTCGACTCCAACTGTCCCCTTCGTTGCCCTGTTTATCCAACAGCAAGTCGATCACACACCAAGCGAATCAGCGACACAACTTCACGATTTCCACGACCTTGCAAGTACATGTGCAGCAAAGCATTTTCTGGTCGCTAGACATGAGCACGAAAGCCGTTTTGAGGCCCTATTTTTCGATTTCAGGGACCGATGTACATTAAAAGAAAAAAGCTCATCGCTGTTGCATTTCATTTCGTTCATGAATTGGGTTCCACGTAAGGTGTCTGGCGCAAAGTCTGCAATCACCTGGAAGATGATTGTAAAGAGGGTAGTCAAAGGAGAATACATGTTGATCTCGATTTCGAGAACGGAGCCCAGGGGAACTTCATGCCTCAGTCATATGGCATTCTAATGGGGGACAATCCTGAGTTGGGAAGCTTTTACTGGACTCATGGCCATTGGAAGAGTAAGCAGCACACAAGGGGTTTCCTATTCAACCCGGCTTGGATGTTATTTAGTCTAGTACGAATAGGACAGGACACCATTTTGGGTGTGGCGGGCAGAAGAGCATTGAGCGCCCTCCTGACTGGAGGTAATTAATTGGTTCTTTTCTCCTCAAGTCACTGCCAGTGTCACCGCGACGTTTGCTCGTCTTTGTGCTTGCGCGGTTGAGGCAAGGCTGCCATGTGAAGGAGACCCAAACGAGTTCATGTTGCCACTATACCAATAAAGGAAAGGTTTAAATTGCTAGGGGCTTGGCACTGGCTCGGTGCCATTCAGACTCGCAGCGGGCAACCAGTGGCAGTCACCCAATGCCCAGTGCCTGCGACGTCAGCGAGAGGAAATCTGCTGCAATTCACCCACCCTCTGCACACCCACCCACTCACTCACGTTGATCCCCCTTCACTCCGATTGTGCATGCAACTTGCCTTGTCTCATCAGACGAGAGCTTTGTTTGCTTGTGAGATTAAGCCATCCAACCTGTGTCGACGGGACCTCTACCTATCGCCCTCTCTTGGACCTATTCAGCTGCCTGAAGCACACGACACTTCCTCCCCGATCCCCTCAAGATGAGCGGCTTCCGAGGTGTTATGAAGGATGGATGGCATCCTAAAGGACGAGACGGGGGCAAGGAATCTTGGAGAGGCGATTTCAAAGGCATAAATCAAGTGGTTAGTCCAAACCTTGGATGAAGACTTCCGTTGTCGCTAAGTCGCAGCAGGCGGGGTGGATGGGCAAAACTCGAGACCCGAACAAAGATCGCGAGGAGCATGTTTCTCGTCCGTTGGGGAGTCTCAAGGATCCATCTTCGTTTGGACCGCCCCCCAAGAATGTCAACTATCATGGCGGCGCCGCGCTTCCCAACGAGATAACACCGCAAACCAGCGGGTGGGGAGCACCATTGAGTCAAGCCCAAATATCCAGTGCTCAAAGAGCAGCCAACGGACCGACGCAAGAAGAAATTGAAGAAGAGCAAAGGCGTGCAGGCCCTCCTTTGCCATACAGAGCAGATCGGACTGGTTTAAAGACAGATCACTTACCCCCACCTCCTCTTCATCGCGATGTAGTGCGGACTCCAGAACTTATGGATCCAGGACCGGCCAAACCAAAGCCAGGCTTGCCTCCGAGACTGCCTTCTAGACAGCCTACTGTTTCTACCCCTGTTGCTCCTCCAGTTATTAGCTCCCCTTCGCCTGTAACGGCACCACCGGCTTACGATGCTGTTGTCGCTACGCAGCCGCCAGCACAGCCGGGTACTACTTATGGCGTAAATCAAGCTGCTGCGAACAGACTGGGGAATGCGGGAGTCTCAGTACCAGCTCTTGGTATCGGCTCTGAAGCGACGTCTAATCCGTGGCGCAATGAACCCAGCCATTCGAGTTTACCTAATAGTCCGCCAGCAAACACCCAACAGCCTACAAATCAACTCTCTGAACTCCAGGCTCGTTTTGCTCGTATGGGGTCCAATGCAAGCACGAACAGCCAGCAGGCTGTGACACCGCCGTTCGTTACTCCCCTCCAATCCCCCCCAGCACCATCTGTTGCGACTCCTGCTCCAGCGAGCCACAATCAACAAAGCCAGCCACAGGCTCCGGCACAAGGCACTACCTGGGCTGAGAAGCAAGCGGCCATGCGCACAGCACAAAACGCTTACAAGGATCCTTCTACCGTCTCCGCCTCTGACGCTGCCTCGGCTGCCCGCACGGCGAATTCATTCCGAGATCGACATAAGGACACAATCGATGCAGCCGGTGCCCGAGCAAATGAGTGGAACAAGAAATACAATGTGACAAATCGGCTGAACTCGTTTCTTGAGAAGCACAACTCTTCCTCGCCTGCCTCGGAGAATCCTCCCAACGGAGGTGCTATGAACACCAACGCCAATATGAACACAGGTGGTCCACAGGCACCAGGAGGTGTTAATGCACAACCACAAAGTCCTGAACTCACAGCTTCGATATCTAGAAAACCACCGCCTCCACCGCCACCGAAGAAACCGGCAAATATGCACGGAAGCATTGGAGCTGGAGGTAGTGGTGTAGCAGCGCCTCCTCCTGTTCCGCTTGGGACGAAGCCAGGTTACTCATAATTCGAACCAGTCAACCACATGGCTTCTACGATTCCAAAGTGTGGGTAAACAGTTTAATAATGGATTATTAGCTTGAACGCTGTGTAGAGAGAAATGTTTATATGTTATCTGTAGCAATCGTAGGACCGTAACTCGTCGAGGAAGAGTGGTGAACATGTCAATAGCAGAATGGACGATAGTCAGCTTGCGTCATGCGTTTGTGTTGGAAAATACAAACTCCGTTCCTTCTACCAGAGTAACGAAGATCGTAGATTTGGCCAATCGTCTAAGCAGCTGCCTGGTCCCATGATCTCTACGACATCTTGATGTACTGAAAGTCTTTCAAGTCTCGGTATGTCACCTCCAGGCTTCCACCTCTTATCCAATCATGATATGTCCTTGGGGTTCCGCTTGCTTTTGGCGAGAGACCGTCAATGTCTCAGAAAAAGAGGGGGTCAAATGGAAGGGACCTGAGACGTTCCGACAAAGAGTGTCGGGAGAAGGAAACATGACTTCTGCCAGTAGCTGAACGTATTGCGCGCAACGGGTAGTGAAGGGCCGCTCTCTATTGCCAGGAATCAGACCTGGTTCGTATTTCGATTCGTTTATAGGCGCCGATATAGTGGACTCCTTTTCTCACACTCTGTCTCTTGAAAGCATCACATTGGCAGGACGAGTCAGTCAGCGGCATGACAGGTAAAAGCTTTGGTTATCCTGCGACGAGGTATGCTCCTTCCTTTTGCGATTGGACACCACGTGCGGCCTATTTTCAAACCGTTGGAGCGCAGCAGGAGATGAAGCCTCAATTGTCAGTTCAACATGGCCCAATACGTAAACCAGTCTGCTGAAGCGTTGAGGGAAGAGACCTTCGGGCCTAGTCTGCCGTGAGGCTGGGAGCAACAACAAATCCCAGGACCAATGTACTTAATGCCACGCACCTGTTTGCACTTGGCATTCGCGGTTAGTAACGAACTCGGAGATTGAGATCGAATCATCATATGCGGCCATGTGTGGTCCCAGTAGTGTTCAACCTGGATGAATGAGAGGCTGGTTTCGAGGCCTGAAGACGTGGCGGCGCGTCATGAATTAGTACGTGCAGCAAGGCGCCTACACAGAACACGGAGTACGGAGTACTCGGTGTTCAAACGCAAATAGAAATTCGGCACGGGAAAGTACGAGCCTTGCGCCTTGCATGCATCTGCTTTGCTTACCCACGTTACAATGCTGTCCTCCGGAGGCTGAGAAAAAAGGAATCTCGAGGCAGACACACGGAGAGAGAACGTGCTTCTGTGATGAGCCGCAGCGGCGTCTCGAATAAGAAATGAGCTCAGCCGTACTTCAGCCAGACGGTCTTGGGATTCAGACAGTGGTTCGTCAGAAGACGGACATTTGCTGACCAAAGGACGCCATGGTGTAAGTTCCGGAGGGGAGCGCCCTGCATACGAAATACGTACCAAGAAATTGTGAGATTGACTTACCTCGTACTAATCTTTCCCAGCCAGTTGCCACAGCGGGTGGAAAAGCGTGGGAAAGGCTGAGAGCTGTCTAGACAGCTGAATTCATAGGGCATGGCTCTTCAGAACTCCGCTGTAATTGTCCGGTGAGAAGAACTGGTCGTCATTGGCCTCGACGGATTAGTTTTCCATGTCTTCATTTGGGCGTGGCGTATCATAGGATCAATTCTTGCGTGGAAATATTATCCGAGCGAGTTCCCATCAACACCCTGCAGGCGAGAGGCTGGACCAACGACGTCATCAGGTACTCGTAGTCCGTAGCCCAGGGCAAGGCAAGGGAGTCAGGACAAATCGAACAGGATTTCATGGCGGTGTGAGTCGTTCACTCTCGTTCGACTAGGCTGCTCGATGTGGTTAAGGTAGAAATAAACGAGGAGGCAGGCGAGGCATGGTGGACGTTGATGTGTTCACAGTGTTGCAACATGTCTCAGGCCAGCCATCAGCGCTATCGGAGGTCGGCATATCGCAGTCTACAAGCTCCGCGACACGTGACCTTCATCCAATCACACGGGCGACACGTGCCGTACAAGTGCAGTGCCAAATGGCTTGTCCGACGCCATGTGCAGCTAGAAATAGATTCCACATTCCGGCACTTGGCCCCAGGCGAGAGGATCGAGGGGAAGAAAGACGTTGACGTGACTACTACAGGATTGTCCGACATGCTGTCTTGATATCGTAGTGGCTACTGGTGCAGGCCGCAGCGGAAGCCGAACTAACTAGACGGTGAGGCAGGAAGATCAGCTCAATGCGGTGCAGATTCTGCATCAGAACCTCGTCCACGAGCTGGAATCATGTCTCATGCACGTCCCCTGTGGCTGTTTCTTGGCCTTTTGCAGTGGAAAATGAATCGGCTGTCGGGTCGGTATCGGTGGTAGTGGAGCAGAAGGGTCGAAGTTCTTGTCATTCGATAGACGAGACGAAGCCCAGAAGCTCAAGTTTAGGCTTTGGGGAGCCGAGTTGACAGCTGTTAAGGCATGCTCAAGACCCCCCGAACTCAAGCGTCAAAAAGATGGCGTACGGACATCCGCTGCCCCAGAAGGGGAAGGTCGATACCAAGACATGATTTAGAGCCGCTAAAAGCGCCTGGGGGCCTGGCTTGATATCCTAATCCAATACCTCGCAGTCGCCAAGTGTGTTAGAGGCCACTAGCAGAGGCCAGCCTTCCCCGTTCAGTGCAAGGGGTTTTGATGTTCTTCTAGTACCTGCGTGTGCCTAGATGCAAGCTCCAAGCGTCTTCCTTCGTTCCCAGTTTCTCAAACTGCGCCTCTGCGCCTCGCTGATCCCGGCCTCGTATCATATCCTCACCTGCATCCTTCCTCCATCCGCCATGTTCAATTAATATCCAATCTGTCACATCCTTCCCCCTTCTGGCCCTTTTTTTTCCTTCCGCGAGCCTGAAAACAGAGGCCTCAGCCCGCACAGCTGTTCCTGGTCAAACTCTTGTCAATCCTCCCGCAATCTGCCATTGGGTCTTGTCGCCTGACCCAAGAAAGGAACTCCCTGGGGGCTTTGTCCTGCCACCCCTTCCTGAAACCCTCTCCCTCTTTACATGTCGTGCTCCTCGCCTCTCGCGGGGACGACATCACTCTGGATCCCCCATTACTCTTCTTCTCCCACACGGGGCCTCGTGTAGCCCGTCGAGACTCGTCGCCGTCTTTCTCAACACCAACACGCTCATTTACACCAACGTTCACTCTTCCAACATTCACTATGCCCACTAACAATCCCCAAAACGCCGGCTTCACTGCCGCCACTCAAGACATCAACACCTCTGAAATCAACAGTTTCGCTTCATCATTTGCCAGCGAGTTTACTCAGACCACAGGAACAGGAACAGATCGGTTCACTCGCACCTCATCTGGCACCGCTACTGAGACCTCAGGCTCAGGCGCTTCCGCCGCAGGTGACGCCACGGCATCCTCTCCCACCACATTCGCTACCTCTGCATCGACAGGAGCCTTAGATTCAGGAAGTCCAACCAGTGGAACTCCATCTAACACAGCAAGCAACGCGGCTAGCAGCACTACCGGTGCCGTGACAGTCTCAGAAAAGTCGTCATGTAATAGTATATCTTGTTCCTCCTCGCTCCAAGCAGCCGTCGCGGTCCCAGTCGTGGTCGCTGTCATTGCTGCCATCCTATTGTTTTTCTTTTGTGCCAAGAGGAGAAGGAGGAGACGGGCTGCAGACGGCACAATTTCAGAAAAGAGACCACCGAAAGCAGGAAAGAAATGGACCAGACATCTACGAGCATTTTCGTTCGACGCAGAGTTGCTCATGGGCGGGCGATTTTCCAGCTCCAACAGCCTTCGTAGTCGCGATCCCAGCGTTCGAAGCACCACTGGCACACCCACCCGAAATGGAAGTCACTCTACAGAACCGAGTCTGCACAGCATTGAAGAAGTTGCTCCTCCTTACCGAGACGCCATCACCCATGTCACTCCTCCTAGCCCGGTTCGCGCAGTTCCTGCAGGTGCTGACCCGATACCTCGACCATTGTCAACGGCAACAGCTCCACCGCCATACCGATCTGTGGTTACTGGGGCATCTCCAGAACCCACTTCTCCCAGCCGAGGACGAAACCCATTCTCAGACTCAACTCCTGTCAGTCCAGTCGAAGAATCGCCATTCAACGATCCTCCTGGAGCTGCCCTGGGTACCAGCCTGAGTCGCGGTTCATCCATGTACCGCAGCGTAATGACTGATGACGATGTTGCGACACCGGTAGCTTCCGACGCTGGAAGCATACGAGAAGCCGTGCTTGGTCGACGGGTGTCGGTCCGAAATGCCGGCAGCACCAGTGGTGGAAGCAGCTAATGTGATGTCGCGTAGGATACGCGTGGTTATTGTTTTTTCCTAATGCTGTTTTCCGAAGTCATGGCGTGGCGTTTCTGGAGCTGCTTCGCAAACAGAAAAATATCTCGGTTTGTGAGTTGCCCGTGAGCATCTGCAGGGAACCTTTTTTTGACGGGCATGTGGAACGCAACAGAATGTCTTTGCTTTTGATTGAGATGTGCCCACCGATATTTTATTACCTGTACATGAGCTAAAGCCCCCCGATGGTGTGGCAGAACGTGAAAAAAGCTAGATCTGATTGATGGAAAATCTGAACTCGAGAAACTTGAAAAGGAAACGGAAATGTCGAACCATGTGTTTTTTGCTCTATGCTAAACTTGAAGTATGGAATCAACGAAGGAGGCTGGCTTGTCATGCTTTTTATATCGCTCCTTTCGATCCCTCTCGGTCTCTTTCGCTCTCTCCTTGACTGCAACTGGGCTTGTCTGTGTTTCTAGTTTTCTCTTTTGCGTTGCTACCGTCGCACAATGCAAGAACAGGTTATTCGCTCAGCTTCGTGTCTTGTACTCCCGTTGACGTCAAAGGAATGAGGGAAATCGAGGTTCGTGTGTTGGCCTTCGGTGCACAGGTGCAACAATATTTCACGCCCCTATTTTACCAACGCATCTGGCGTGCCGCGATTGTGGTCAGTGCAACTGGAATTCGGCCGTCTTCGGGTCCGTCATACTGTACATCTTAGATAGCTGCAAGGGCGGGATTCATAGCTTCGAGGCTACCACATTCATCAATGACCAAACACCCGGCTAGGCTTGTGCACCTGGGCGGCACTTGTGTTCTGTTTGCCGTATCAATTCCTAAGCATTGTACGAAGCTATCAAGCTCTCTTGGCAAGGCATAGTCGGAACCAGAATCAAACGCGGCTGTCCAATATCGACTTCGGATGAGAGGATTCAGCGAGATATTATGCGATACATC
This sequence comes from Cladophialophora exuberans, assembly GCA_030068005.1. Taxonomy (NCBI): domain Eukaryota; kingdom Fungi; phylum Ascomycota; class Eurotiomycetes; order Chaetothyriales; family Herpotrichiellaceae; genus Cladophialophora; species Cladophialophora exuberans. Next base: position 150,041 of record JANSVK010000050.1, read on the forward strand.
ATTACCAGTCGCCTTGATATCTCCAAGCGATGTAGTTGCCATCCCGATATCAGATATTTCCATTTAGAGATCCACAAAGTCGACTCTCGCCCTCCCGGAGTCCATCTCTCCAGGTTCAGAGCATACCGCCACCTCGCAGGCCCGTGGGGAGCCGCTATCTCTCCGCGGGAACCCACTGCAAATGTAACAATGGCGGAGAGGTGCACCCCCAGCCTTGACTCGCGCCTGTTTGCCATCAAAGGATATTTAACCGATCGTGTCGTGATTGGCGTGGCAATGGCCTTTTTCTACGGGGCGGTCGACTTGCTCCGGAGAATGATGTGCACTGCTTGACCTCATCCTCTGATACCCAACTGTGTTTTTTGGTTTGATGCTATGGAGTCAGTGGCAACGCTTGTATTGACGATCCCTGAAGCTTCCAGCGCGCACGAGGGTGGATTTTTTTGATAACACCAAACAGAATCAATCCCACATGTGATCTTGCCCATGTGCATTGAAGGTACTAAGTAGGAAACGTGGAAGGCACCTCTCACCCTGATATTAATCGTGCTCTATTTCATCTTGTGCTTTCTCTTCACTCTCGACCTTTGTTCTCGAAAAGCAAACGCTTCGAACATTGTCAGTGTTTGCGTTGTATTTTTGTTCTTTATGCCATTGAGCCGGTAAAATCATCTGGAAGCATCGTTTCAAAGATGGCGCACCATGAAATCCCCCAGGATTATATTCATGATTCTGAACAGAGCTCGTCGACCGGAGTAAAGGTCGACGCCACCGAATATGAGGAAGTCGCCGTGCCCGTGAGGAGAGAGCCTCCTCCCTATGTCAAGTCACTCAGCCCTGAGGAACGAAGGATTGCAGAACGGGCTTTGGTGCGGAAAATCGATCTGCGATTGATTCCTCCTATCATCATAATGTGAGATTAGAGACTGAGCAGCGTCTGTCGACGTACTGAAAATACTGACGGGAGTTACCCAGGTATATTCTCAACTATCTTGACCGCAACAATATCGCAGCAGCTAGACTTGCAGGCTTGGAAGATGATTTGAAACTTCATGGCACTCAATATCAGACTGCCGGTATGTGGCTTGACGCATTTTCCATCTTGGAAGAACATGGCTAATCCCTTTTTCTCTTCCAGTCAGTATTCTGTTCGTCGGTTACCTGCTCATGCAAATCCCATCCAACCTGTTTCTCAACAAAATCGGCAAACCTCGCATTTATCTCCCCACCGCCATGGTGATCTGGGGTACCATCTCAGCTGCAACGGCTGCTGTCAACTCTTTCGGCGGCCTCATTGCTGTACGATTCTTCCTTGGTTTTGTCGAGGCCGTGTACTTCCCCGGCTGCCTCTTCTATCTGAGTTTGTGGTATTCCAGGAAGGAATTGGGATTCCGAACCGCCATGCTGTACTCGGGCTCGCTCATTTCAGGAGCGTTTTCTGGTCTGATCGCTGCCGGAATCACGAAGAACATGGATGGGACCGCGGGGATGAGAGCATGGAGGTGGCTGTTCATCATTGAAGGGTGTATTACTATCGTTGTTGCCTTCGCCGCTATCTTCGTTCTGCCCAACTTCCCTCGTACCACGCCGTGGTTGAGTGAGGAAGAGAAACAACTCGCAGCTTGGCGATTGGAGGAAGACATCGGCGAGGACGACTGGGTAGGCAGCGAACAGCAAAGCCTCTGGCACGGATTGAAACTCGCTGTTAAGGACATCAAGATGTGGATCATGGTAAGTCTCCCCCAAATACTGCTTGTCTGATCCTTATATCTAACCCCCACGCGATTAGATGTTAATGCTCTTCTGCATCGTCGCCTCCGGCTCCGTGACAAACTTCTTCCCCACGGTCGTGCAAACGCTCGGGTACGGCGACATCGAATCGCTTCTACTCACCGCACCACCCTACGTGCTCTGCGTCATCACCGCCTTCCTCAATGCCTGGCACGCCGACCGCACTGGCGAGCGGTACTTCCACGTAACCCTCCCGCTCTACTTCGCCGTGGGCAGCTTCATCCTCGCCGCGGCCACGACCTCCACCGCGCCGCGCTACGTGGCCATGATGTTCATGGTCCCCGGCGTCTACACTGGCTACGTCGTCGCACTCGGCTGGATCTCCAATACCATGCCTCGCCCACCGGCCAAACGCGCCGCCGCCCTCGCCGCCATCAACGCCGTCTCCAACACCTCGTCCATCTACGCGTCGTACATGTTCCCCAAGTCCGACGGGCCCCGTTACGTGCTCGCCATGAGCGTCTGCTCTGCCACGGCGTTCGTCGCTATCTGTGCCGCCACGGTGCTGAGGATTGTCTTGGTAAGATTGAATAAGAAGCTCGATCGCGGTGAGTGGGTTGAGGGCGCCATCAATGCCGCCCCCAGGGCCGGGCCCAGTAAGAATATCTCGAGCGTCTTGGTGCAGGAAGGGGCGGTGCCGGCTGAGGCTGCGGCGAAGGGGTTCAGGTTCTTGTTGTGAGGGTCTTTGGCAGGGTTGGCGGCATGGATGCTGTGGAGTGGTGAGATGCAGTGGGACGATACAGCTGCATGTTTCTGCTACTGATGATAGACATAGACAACTACATGTACAGTGTACAGGGATAGAGCTATAGAGCTATAGAGTCTCCGCGTTGCTATAGATAGGTATAGACACGAGAAACACGAGGTCATGACCCCGGACACACTCTGTGCTACAGCTAATTCGTGAGCAAAAGAGTTTTACATACATTTTATATTCAATACAGCAATCACAAATGTCTTCGATCTTGAACGATAGGAATGAAACCTTTAGGTGCAACTGTTCCCGCAAGGCCATCAGGTCCGTCAACTCTGCTTCTTCTCTAACACGAAATATCGTTCCTGCAACGGCACTGATCATGTGCTAGTGTAGCGAGGTGAGGAGATAAGCCATTCGTGTGAGTCGACGGTGGCCCGGGGCTGTGACGAAGCTATCCGGCCTGAGGCCTCTTGTCTTGCATGTACCTTTTAGGCCTACAATACGAGGGAACCGAGGTTCTGAGGTAATGGTGGCACAGAGTTCCTGTGTCGCAGCGCAATATCTGTGTGAAAGAAGCGCACATGCCTGTAGTTCAGGTCCGCAGTACCTCAGGCATGGGAGTGGATGGATTTGGGATTGAAATTGTGCCAACCGATTTCTTCCTCGAAAGGATTCGGTGCAATATGATGCACCAGCGTTGCTTAGGAGAAGCGCATATGGTGCCTCAATCCGAGACGGAGGTCGATGAGATTTGCGGTATTGTCGGTCCATAGGGTTGGCTCTGTCTGCGCCGTGTACCGCTGTGTTCGCCTCAGCTTCCCGTGCCGTAGCATAAGTCACTCTAGGGTCCAAACACATAGAATGGTCGGTATTCGTAATGTCATAGTGATTTTGTGTTCACTGAATGATGCCCTTAAACCCATTATATGCCTGCTCCATGTCAAACGCTAGATCCCTCGCCTGCTCTTCGGTCAATTCCTCCGACGTTTTCATCTGATTCAGCGTAATCAGCCACTGGATGATCTTGCCTCTGTGTTCAAAGTCCTGGTCCGAGACCTTATTCACGCTCTGGATCACATCGGACAACAGCGGGTGCAGTGCCGATTTGGAGACCATGTTCAACCGCAGCGCGTCGAGGAATGTAATGAAATTCTCCGTGGCCATCAGGATCAGGCTACCCGATAGATTCGGCTGAGAAGGCGCGACACCACCGCCCATACCGGGTCCTACAGGCGTGGCTTTTTGTACCGTCAGTGTGTCCACGCTCGATAGGCCGACTTTTAATCTCTCCTTCGCGCGCGGGCACTCGACATCCCATGTATCGCAGAATGTGTCTAGATCACCGAACTCACGGGCAACTCCCTCATCTTGTAATATGCTGCGGTATTGCTTGATCAGCTTGTTGCAAAGATCTGCGTACTCAGTTTCGGGCAGGGCGTCTTTGATGTATGCCTTCTCCAGGCCATCGAGAGTGCGGATGATGCTGTAGATTTCGGCGAGGGAGTCGATCAAGTCGCGTTCTTGGGTTGTCGAGGAGAGCTTGACTTCTTCGTCCAGCGATATTGTCGAGGAAAGGGTATGAGAGGGGGGGAAGGCGCCGTAGACGGGTGCGTAGGATGGGTTCGGGTTCGGGTTGTGCATGGACAGTGGCCGTGGGGTGGCCGTGCCATACATCGTTGTCCAAGAGGCAGATCAATCCCGCATGTAAGAGAGGGTAGCAAGAGTAGTGTAGTGAGTGATGGTAGAGATCTTGTAAAGCTGGTCCCAAGGCTGCGCAGTGCACTCTGGCACTTGGCTCCAAGACTGTGCGGGGTAAATTTTGATTGGCGAATGCGGAGAAAGTCGGATAATCCTCGGTCGAATTTTGACAGCAATTTTTCCCAAGATTTCGCAGGTGCGCAAAACTACAGAACTGACTGCGCATACATTTCCCCGTCCCTCTCTGCTCGCGGCCGCAATATCGCCATGGCGAAACAATCGAAAGCCACAAAGAAATTCGAGAAGAATCGCCTGAAAGGCACGATCGAGCGGAGAAAAGAATTTGCAAAAGTGAAACAGCGTCAACAGGTCAAGGCCAAAAAGAAACAAAGAGCGGAACAGAGATCCAAAGTCGCGGAAGATGATGACGAGTCGGAGCTCGAAGGTGATGACGGCGAAGTTGTGGACATGAATGAAGATGAGTTTTTCCAAGAAGCACTCGACATACCCGAGCACGTCTCGAACAGCAACGGTGTCAAGCGAAAACGAGCCAAGGAAGAAGCAGATGTTGAAACAGAGGACGAACAAGAGGATGAAGGGGGTGACGAAGAGACCGACGGTCACAAGGATCAACTGGCTGCTCTGGCTGAAAAGGACCCAGAGTTCTACAAGTACCTCAAAGAAAATGACGCCGAATTGCTTGACTTCGACGAAGACGACGACTTGGCCGATGTGGATGATCTCAGCGATGACGAGCCCCCTACGAAGAAACTCAAGACAGCTAAAGACGACGACCCCCCTAGCGGTCCCGAAGACGTAACTCTGGACATGGTGAAAAGGTGGAAGTCTTCCTTGACTCAACAATTTTCGATCCGAGCTCTCCGACAAGTTGTTTTGGCCTTTCGAGCAGCAGCACATGCGGACGACGAGGCGGACAAGGTCTTCAAATACAACATCCCGAGCTCGGAAGTCTATCACGAAATATTGATGACGGCCCTCAAGCTCGTCCCGCAAGTTCTTTCGCATCATCTTCCAGTGAAGGAGACTGCTGCTGGAAAGCTACGCGTTCCGACAGACTCCGCCAAATTCAAGACATTAGGGCCATTGATCAAATCCCATGCCTCCTCCCTGCACTATCTACTTGGGCATTTGTCGGACACAAAGACTCTGAGGCTGACATTGGAGTCTTTCGAGCCGTTACTGCCTTACCTTCTTCAATTCCGGAAGTTCTTGAAGGTCATCACCAAAGCTGTTGCATCTATCTGGGCTGATAACTCGTCCGATGAAGCAACCCGAATCCAGGCATTCTTGGTCATCCGGCGACTTATGGTGATTGGTGACGCTGGTATACGGGAAGCTGTGTTGAAGTCAACATACGAGGGAGTCGTAAAAGGGAGTCGGAACACGACAATCCACACACTTGCAGGTATCAACTTGATGAAAAATTCTGCGGCTGAGATGTGGGGTATCGACCAGAAAGTCAGCTACACAACAGGATTTACGTTTATTCGCCAACTGGCCATCCATCTCCGCGGGAATATCACCAAACCTACCAAAGACTCTTACAAAACCATCTACAATTGGCAATTCGTGCATTCATTAGACTTCTGGTCGCGGGTCCTATCGACACATTGTAACTCATCTCTTGAGGCACAGCAAGGGAAGCCTTCGCAATTACGGCCCCTGATCTATCCAGTTGTACAAGTCACGCTCGGGGCTATGAGGCTAATACCCACGTCAACATACTTTCCTCTACGATTTCAGCTCATGCGTTCACTGCTGCGGATATCCCAAGCAACGGAGACGTACATTCCTTTATCGGCAGCTCTCATCGAAGTTCTAAACTCGAATGAGATGAAGAAGTCAGCAAAAGCTGCAACTCTCCGTCCGCTTGATTTTGCCTCCAACATCAGAGCACCAACATCTTACCTGAAGACAAAAGTTTACCAAGATGGTGTGGGTGAGCAAGTACTGGAGCTATTCTCAGAATTCTTCGTGCTGTGGGCGAAGAGTGTCGCATACCCAGAACTTCAACTCCCAGTGACTATCATGCTCAAACGGTGGCTGAAGACGGCGTCTAAGCCCACTGGCAACAGGAACGCCAAGCTGAACCAGAGTCTTCTGCTACTAGTACAGAAGTCTGAAGCAAATGCCAAGTGGATTGAAGAACGAAGAAACAAGATCAGCTTCTCGCCTAAGGATCGTACCGAAGTGGAGGGATTTTTGAAAGATGTCGAGTGGCAAGACAGCCCACTGGGGGCCTTTGTTGTTACCCAGAGAAAGCTAAGGGATGAAAGAAGCAAAGTTCTCGAGCGTGGCAGGGAAGAGGAGCGGCGGAAGCATGTGGATGAAGCCGATGATAGTGATATTGAAATCGCCTGAGTGTGAAATAATGCCTCTGGTCAGGTGTGGCTGGTTTCAGGGAGGCGTCGAATTTGGATCTTTTGTATCAGCGAGGCGTACTATCAATGCGTGACAGAGGGTGACAATAGCACCGGAAAATGGAGATGGTTATCAATTTTGTCGCTTCGCCTCATGTGTGGTGCTACGTAGCAGTATTTGTTTCCCTTTATCAAGACCGTGTCACCATAGGTATAAGTGACAGGTAGGACGACGTCGCCAGCTTGTGGAATGATGTCTTAGTCATGTGACAATGCTCAGCCTTCCACCTTCCAGCTTCTGAATCCAGCCGGGAGTGTTCCGGATGCCATGTACCCTGGTCCCCCCCTCGCTCCTCGCCGATCCTCGAGTAGTTTCAGATCGGAGCCGGTAAAGGCCAAAGCTTGCGGAGTGTAGATTGGTCGGCCGGCGTACTGCTCATTGGCACGCAAAAGGTTCCAAGGCTTCTCCTGCAAGGAACCTGTATGGAACGATATGCACCCTGATTAACTGAGCAAACACGACCTTATTTGGAAGTTAGACAATTCCAAAATTGTTCGGCAGTCACTTTGTTACGCTGCTGCTATTATGGCCTGCCTGTATGTTGCGCTGTGTTCGACCGTAGCATTGTGTTCCTATATTTGCGTAGTGCGGCATTTTGGATCCCCGTAGCTAGCAACATCCCACGGCGTCAATCTCCATCGACGACGACTACTAGGAATTTCTCAAATGCTACACCACCAACTGGTAGAAAAGTATCTCGAGATCAAAGAATTCCACCACTCCAGGCGGCGTCTTTCTCATCCCGATCCGGGATGAGGTGGGAGCAGCTTTTGGTGCCTGATGGGGTGGTGTAAAAACATCAGGTGATGTCTCATAAGCCTCGCCTCGCCTGTGAAGGATCTCATCAATAGCCTTGAAGGTGGTCTTCTCAGGTACAAACGAATCAGACATGCAGGGCTTCTGCATATCCGAGATGCTGACTTTGCTGTCCTCGTATTGACCAGCTGGTGACTGACGGTTGGGCTGAACGTCATGCCGGATCCATGCCGCCCAGGTGCCTCTGGATCGACCTCCGCCTCGGAAACTGACGTATATAGCTATCGACCCGTGAATTTGTTCTTCTACGCGTTCGGTGCCGGCCAGCTTGAGTCTTTTATGAAATTCCTATATCTATTGAGGCCGTCTCTTCTCACTGAGCTCCCTCCTCTTTCTCTTGACCCCCCCAAACTCACCAAATAACTTTTACAGTCAGATCATTAACACAGCTACATCAGAGCAACATCCCCGGCCATGGGTGATCCAGGTGGCCGTAGACTCAGTGTCAGTACAACAGTCCATCACGACTTCCAAGCACAATGCCCCAGATTCCGTCTTCGCCGTGCACCGACTATCAAATTCCCCGAACAAATCGACGTGGGAACCAGCATTACAGTGAGTACTGTCCACAGCTGGGATTCACTGAAAGCTCATCCTATTGGCGTCTAGGAACTCTGGGCTGGTTTGGCCATCGAACAAGAAGATGAACAAAACTTCAAGATCGGAATTGCCATCCATGACGGGACCTACGGAATAGACTTCGCAGTCCACCGCATGTCGTTGGAAGAAGAGGAGGAGCACATAAGGAATGGAGAAGGTGACGAGTGGATTACCGACCATATTGTCTTTGAAATGTCTCGGTACAGGAAAGAACATATGTGCAAGATTCTCGGTGCCGGAGTCATTGCAGATCTTCACGAAAGGTGCCCTACACTATGCTCAAGGCTGTGGTCAGAGTTGGACATCGTCCCTTTGGTTGTCACCTCTAATCCATTCTTGCGATCTCGCAAGCTGCAGCCAAAACCTCTTCGGGTGGACGAGATTGCCGACTCTGCAGCGAGAAAGTGTTTGACGTGAGTGACACCTCTACCATTCTCCCACGCCGTTGGTCTGACTTGCCAGGCTCTATGCTCCAACCAAACAGCCTCGCCTGTCAATCAGTTTCGAGAATCAAGTCCAAGTCGACGTGGGCGGTCTAGCATATCTTGCCACACTGCAAGACTATCAAAAATCTGCTCGCGAACCGACTTGGAGAGCTGCTCAGAAATGGATCAAAGATGTGGTTGACCGAAAACTCCGAGTCGTCTTCTTCAGTGCAACGCCTCAAGGAGGTGGAGTTGCTTTGATGCGTCACGCAATGCTCCGATTCTTGAAACTGAGTGGTGCAAATGTCGAGTGGTAGGCGTTGATCTGTCCGTGAATCTTCTCGAGGATGTACTGACAACAGTCAACAGGTTCGTGCCCAAGCCCCGACCAGACGTTTTCCGAATCACCAAGACAAATCACAATATTCTGCAAGGTGCTGTCCCTCCAGACGTCCGTGCCACCGACGAACAGCTTGGCAAGATCAAAGAATGGATCGTGGACAACGCGGATAGATATTGGCTTGGTGAGGGAGGACCTCTCAGTGCTCCCAAAGACGGTGGTGCGGATGTTATCATTATCGATGATCCTCAAATGCCGGAACTCATTCCGATCGCGAAGAAAATGGCACCAGACAGACCCATCATTTTCCGATCCCACATCGAAGTCAGAGATGATTTGGTGCTAAAGGAGGGAAGCGCGGCTCAGCATGTGTGGCGAAATATGTGGTCGACCATCCAGCATGCGGATGTTTTCCTCAGTCACCCTGTTCGCTCATTTGTTCCCCCTGACGTGAGCAAGGAAAAGCTGGGCTGGCTCCCGGCGACTACAGATTGGTGAGCTCCGGCCTTGAAAGTATGGGAAACTCTCAACGACTAACACGTGAATACAGGCTTGACGGACTCAACAAAAACATGGCCGACTGGGATCTCAAGTATTATCTCCACATCCTCCGACAAGTCTGTCATGCACAGAACCTGCCTCAACTAGCGCATCCCAATCGCGGATATTTCACACAGGTAGCGCGCTTTGATCCGTCAAAGGGTATCCCCGATGTCATCAAGAGCTATGCAAGATTCCGGGAGATGATGCAAGACAGGCCGGAGGACCAAATTCATCAGTTGGTCATCTGTGGACATGGTTCCATCGATGACCCTGACGCCACATTGATCTATGACCAGACCATGTCTTTGATCCAAGAGAATTATTCCGAGTTGGCCGACGATATCGTGGTGGTCAGATTAGGTCCAAGCGACCAGATCTTGAACACGATCATGTCCCTGTGCACCGTGGCATTGCAGCTGTCGACTCGGGAGGGATTTGAGGTCAAGGTTTCTGAAGCACTGCACAAGGTAAGTGCTCCGCCTCATTCAGGCCTTCTTTTGAAATGAAACTCTAACTTGACGCCTACTCTTCTAGGGCAAGCCGATCATTGCCACCCTCGCCGGTGGCATCCCACTCCAAGTCGAAGACGGCAAGAGTGGCTTCCTCGTCGAACGTGGCGATCACGAAGCCGTGGCCAAGCATTTGTATGATCTGGTCAACGACGAAGCTTTATACCAACGTATGAGCCAATACGCCAAGACACATGTCAGTGATGAGGTTCATACAGTCGGAAATGCGCTCAGCTGGATGTACATGGCGTCCAAGGTGGCTGGTGGGAATCCGCTCAATCCAAACGAGAGGTGGATCAACGACATGGCGAGGGAGGAGGCAGGGGAGCCATACGAGGAAGGCGAACCACGGTTGCCTCGTCATCTTTCGACTTGAGGAGTTCATCGGTAGGGATCAGTGTGTTCGACTATATCAATTGCGGTGATAATGAAATAGGTACAACACTAGGTGGGACATGGGTCTACACGGTTACTTCGAGTGCTACGATAATGTACTGTGCGCCTCGGATGAAGCTCATGAACGGATCTCGATATGGCAATGCATTTGAATTCTCTAAAATTTCTTTTAGTCTTCTTACTACCTTCCTGTTTATGTGGGCAAGTACGACACGGAAATCTAGCCTTTCAATCCTTCGAGGATCCTCGGGATGGAAGGGTTACCAGTACTAGCCAAGATGCCCCCATCGACAATGATTGCTGAAGCAAGATGTACGAATTAGCCCAACGACGTCTCTCTCTCATCTCCAGGGGATCTCGGTCCCAATTAAAGACAGAGATCTCGAACACAGAACGCACGTACCTTGACCGGTGATATATGAAGCATCATCTGAAGCCAAAAATGCCACGACCTTGGCAATCTCCTGGGGATCAGCGCCTCTCCCCATTGGGATAGCATCGAGCATCTTATCGCGAATGGGCGCTGTCTCCGTGACGATCTGGACCATCGGTGTGAGAGTGTATCCCGGACAGACACAATTGATGCGAATCCCCTCCCTCGCATGATCTAGCGCCATGGTGCGAGTTAAATTGATCAAACCGGCTTTGGACGTGGAGTACGCGCTGGCACCAGACTCGGCAAACACGCCTGCTATACTGGCCGTGCTGACGATGGCCGGACCTCCAAGTCCTATGGTGGTTCGTTTGCGCATGTGCGGGAGCGCCACCTTCGCGAGGTAGAACAGCGAGAGCAGATCCGTGGCGACGATTTTCTGGAACAAGGCTACGTCGTGCTCCACCACTGTACCGAGTGGGCCCAACATGCCGGCGTTGTGTAACAGGATGTCAAGGCCGCCGTAGGCGTCGACGCACGCGTTCACGACGCTTTCACAATCGGACGGATCCGAGATATCGCATTTTCCGAATCTGAACCGTGAGGCGTCAATTTTGCTCAGCTGGCTGAGGATTTCGGGTCGCTCTTCGATGTCGGCGACAAAGACAGAGGCGCCTTCCGCGAGGAAGACCTTTGCCGCGGAGGAGCCGATGCCGCCGGTGCCACCTGTACAAGAAGTGGTTCAACGGTCAGCAAGCGCGGTGTGACAGATGGAAGGAACCCGTCGTTGATGAGATTAGTCACACCACTTACCTGTGACCAAAACCACTTTGCCTTGAAAGCGAGACATGTCGAGAACCGTGGGATTCCTGTTGATGAATGGCTCCTGCAGAGACAATTGTGCCAAAATTCCAATTTGAAGGATGTTGACCTCAATAAATCGACATCCGAAGACCTCTTCAGTCCTTTTATATCTATCGTCCCATGCGTCCTACCCTGTTGTATGCGCCCAAAACACCCCCGGCCGCCGAGTCCAACCCATATCAAGCCTCATTCTACGAGCTGAACCTTTGGCTAGATCTTCTTTCGACGGTACTCGAGATCAGTGGGAGATACTTTTCGCTATACTCAACGTTGTGGAAGTATCGACCATAGCACGTCTCGTCGCTGCATGCCAGCTGGCGGCGCTAGACGCAGATGGGGAAACAATTGGCGAGACGCGGGGGTTGAGATCGTGGGCGCGGTACTCGTGAAGTGGACCATTTCAACAATACGACAATAGCTCCGCATCGCGCATTGCCCATAGGTGAGGCGAGGAAGCTACTTCAAAGTTTCAACAGTGTACTGATACCTCGGTCGATAACTCTTCACCGTACAAACACCTTTACCACAGTGAGCCTCAACCTCTTTGATATGCCGGGGCCTAACTTATCGTACTATGCCTGAACCAGACGGTTTAGGTGCTAAGACTGGCCAGTCCCATCGATAGTGGTAAACGAGTGGCACCTTATAAATCACGTCGACGATGCGAAGTCGACGGCAGCTAGGGGCCTGTTTTCTTAGATGCCAGTGCATGCAACATACACAGGCAGCACTAGGTGCTAGGAGAAATACTTTCATTGTTCTGAGATAAGTGTGAATGGACGTACTTTCCCGAGTCTGTTCCCCCTTTCCTGTGCTCGTCACCTTGCATTAGCGCGACAGATCTTGAAACCACTGCCGACAGGCACCCTTGCCGGGTCTACGAAATCACGACTGGAACAAATCATATGCGGCTCGAAAAGAAGGCGGCACTTCACTACAGGGTTCATTGCATTGAACGAATTCCCCTGGCGCTTCTGCAATCTTGACGTGGCTCCGTATGCTATTGACCTCTCAGCCTCATCGACTAGCATGGTATACCGTAGAGGTGCCGTGTTAGTTTACGTTGCCGATATTGACCTCCTTTGCCAGGAACCCAAATATAGGCCCCCTCGGCCCCGGGTTTCGACTTTCCGCAGCTCGGGCTCGCCCGAAAAGAGCTAGTTTGTTAGTGCCCTAAAGGGATACTACCCCGTGTTGCCGAGTATTCGTCCGGCACATCAGGCTGAGGCCGAGTGTGCCTTGCAGGCGGCTTTGCGACCACCATATACGGAGTCCTTCTTTTGAAAAGGGGCTGACCTTGTTGATAAAGTCCGGAATACTGACCTGATCGAATACTGAGGCGACCATAATGCCGAAACTTCTCCATGGAACCTCATACTTATGCGCCTCTGTTCGACAAGCTGGCCAACGCGCAGTTCCTTCCCAAGGTGTCGCGAGCTCGGAAAGAATATTGGGCAAGAGCGTGGCTTCTTGAAATTGCGTCTTCCATCGTCAGCAACCTATGCATCGTTGCGCTTGCCGTTGTCTTGTTTGTGTACGACAACGAGCCTGTTCCAAGTTTCTCCTATGGTATAACAGTACGCGAAATCTTCAATCCTTTCTCCAGTTGGCTAAAGTGGAGCTTGGACTGACATGTTTCTGTGGCTCGAAGCTGAACACCATCATATCGCTGCTCGCCACCACTTCGAAATCACTTATCGCGCTGGCCGTGGCATCAGCCCTCGGCCAGCTCAAATGGCATTGGTTCCATAGAAATCGCGGAAACTACAGTCGTCTGTATGATTTACAGGTCTTTGACGACGGGAGTCGAGGCCCACTAGGTGCTGCCCGGCTAGCTGCTCTAGTTAGCCTCAGGTCATTGGCGCTCCCTGGTGCTCTTCTTACAATATGCTTAATTGTCATTGACCCTTCTGCTCAGCAGCTCCTCACTTATTCGACCCAAGCGGTCATGACCAACTCGTCACAGGCCTGGGTTCCCCAAGCGCGGAATCTGACTGATCCCATGCTCGCCGCCGTCGACTATTCGACAGTGTATAGCGATGCCGACGGTTTTAATACGCAGATAGGACAGGTTTGGCTGCAAACTTTCTACCAAGGAATTTTGTCAGGTTCTAGAGATATCGAGACTGTCTGCCCAACAGGAAACTGCACTTGGCCGCCATTCCACTCCATTTCCTGGCGTCCTACGTGCAGAGACGTGACCGCCAATATTAGTACAGGCGACTGTGTCTTTTCCTTCGACTCGGCTGCACCCATGGATACTGACAGTAACAGCTGCAACGTGACCATCAGTGACGCTCTGCCACAGATAATATACGCCACAAGGGGTTCCGGCGGCAGCACCGAAACTTCCCTGAACTATATCGACGGTCCACGCTCTATAATATTCAGGAATTACCTGACACCCCAAATATCCATGACGAAAGTCGACTTCGGCTACAGGGAAGACGAGATGCGCAACGATTCAGTCATTGTGCCACATGTTGAATCCGCAACCGAATGCCAACTGATTGCATGCGTCCAGCAGTATTCCATGACTATGATCTCAGGCCAGTTAAACACGCACGTCCTCAGCTTCACCGAATTCTCATCTACCGACGACCCCGAGATGGTCTCCGCTTCTGTACCCTCTGCATCGGGGCCCGGGTCGCCCAACATTACTTTCAAGGTCATGTTTTCCGTCTACGTAGACTTGGCCGAGCTTACAGATTTCTTTCTGTCTGGAAACGTAACACAAACTATAGTAGAAACATCTACCAATTTGTCTACCAATACGACGGAGAGATCTTATTTCCTACTCCCTCGGTGGGCTTCATCCGACATTCTGTCAGTTGTGTTACAATATCACGGCTTCGAAACCACCATGAAGGACATCGCCTCGCAGCTGACGTACAAGGCGCACTCAATGTCGAACTACCGCGTCGCTGGCGCAGTCGGGACCTTTGAGGCATTTGTCCATGTACACTGGCCGTGGCTTGCTCTCCCGGTATTGGTAGCGCTTTTTGGGAGTCTGTTTTTGGGCTTGACGATATTTCAGAGTGCAACAAAACATGTCAACATACCGATCTGGAAATCGTCAATCTTACCAGTTCTCCCCTTAGGTCATCAAACACGCCAACTTAGAGACGATGATGCCGAAAGAAAGGGCGCCGTGGTACTCTATCCTTCAATAGAGGTCACGGAGAACGGTGAATTTCGAATACGCAACCAAAATCTGTCGGCACTGGAAGTTAGTGCGAAGGCTGTCAGGACGGTGCCTGTCAAGTAAATCTAAACGTCAATTCCTTCAAAGGACAAACAGCTTTGCCTCTTGTCGGAGAATCATCTGTACCGGTGGTGTGGTATGCAGTCTGAACTAGACCTCCAAGCTTTCCTCCTTACCAAGGCATGATAAGCATAGCTAAGTCTAGGCATAAAGCTTTCCGCGCCAATGGGAACGGTGCTCGGCAGCCACGAGAATGTGGCCACCTTTTAGCAAAATTGGCTATTGAGAATTCTCGTTGTCACTTCAGTATTCATTGTTAGTACGACGCGCACGACGCGTCTTGGCATCGCGAGAACTCAACGCGTAGATGAAGCGTTACGCGTCGAGTTCTGGGACAAGCGACCAATGGAGACGCGATCTGCATCAACGTGACACTCGTGAGAGCCAGTGCTACACAGCATGAAACTCAAAGTCTCGTGGCATTTGTGCATACGATGGAAGATGTAACTTGTTCATCTTCTTCTTAGGCCTGGCTTGGCTGGCGGCGCCGAGCTCTGTCCACCTAAACTCCGGCCATCTATCTGCTACATTATCTAGACGAGCTAGGTCGGCCTCCCCGCACCTTAACCACCACACCATGAACCGCACATTTGGAAACCCGGTGTATTTTTAACATTTCAACATTCCCCTGCGCCGGACTGTATTCACCCCCTAACACCAGTCTCAAGACTATCAATCATGTATCGCAAGCGCAATGGTTCTCTCGGCTTCTCCTTTACGCGCTTCGCCAATGCCGCGGTGCCGAATTTCTTCGAGGACCCCACCCCGTCAGTGACGGTCGACCTGACCGGCTACCGGCGGGACATGTGCTACATGCACCAAATCGCGTCCGCGCACCCTTACATACTGGACGAACGGTCCTTCTACGTCGCCGGCATCGTCGACTCCGAGTCCGTGTCGCGCAAAGTGCACGCGAAGCTGAAAAAGAACGAGATCCTGCGCGCGGAAGACGGCGCCGTCGATACCTACAAGATCGGCCCGCGGTTCCCGCATCAGCTGGCCCTGCTGAATCTCAACCGCCAGAAGGATCTCGTGGGAATGCTATTCTGGTGGGAGGAAGAGTGTCAGCGCCTGCGCAAGCTCGAGGCTGAAGAGAAGGAGCTGGATACACTGATCGGCGAGGCGGAGATGAAACTCGCGCGGACACCGGACGAGGATATGACTACGAAGCAGACGCTGGACCAGTTAAAGTTCGCCCGCGAGAGAGTGCGTATGAAGCGGCGCCAGCGGCCGAGCCAGAGACAGGCGGACGTCGAGGCCGACAAGGACGATATCCTCGACGCGTTTCACGGCAGGAGTAAAAGTGTGCCGAATATCGGCGCCGGTGCTGTTGGGGCTAGCGACGCGGGCCAAGCGCCGCAGCGACAACAACCGCAGGAGCAGTTGGGGAAACCGCCGCAGTATTTCGTCAGCACTTGAGAGACAAGAGCATGCTTCGACACCGACAGAGATCCGGGGGTGGCGGGACAACGGTGATGAGAGCAGGGAATCTATCTCATTTCTCGCCATAACCTCTTCTAAGGATCCAGCACTCTCACTATCACTTCGAGTCTCCGGAGGGACGCCCGATCTCTCGCTCCCCCTCCTCCGCGCGCCATGGTCCCTTTGATACCCTGTCTCCAGGTGTCACCCACCTCACTGTCTCACGCAAACTAGACTCTGCCATCGCGAGAGTCAACCTGTCTCAACAGCTTGTGCTCTAGAAATCGGCGGGCGCATAACCAGCTCCACGCTTCCCAATTCAATCCTCGAAGCCGAGATCGACTCCCGGCCCCTGGGTAGCTAAGTAACATTCCCGTTCGCACTCTGGCCCTCCGTCTCCCTCCCCACACCCGGAGGAAGAGGCGGAATCCCTTCAACCAATATATCCACACCGAACTTACTCTCTCTGGATGACCCGTGACTTGTGTACTCGGGTATCAGGTAACCTGGTTCTAGGTCCATTGCCGAGTTGCAGCAGTTATCGTATAGATTACAATGCACAGAAGAGGAGCCCGGAGCCTCCGGAAGAGGTCTAGCATGAGATCTCTACTTCGAAATGACACTGACGCTTTATCTAACGATAATAACGATGACAATGATAGAGTTTTCGATGTATTCACTGAGCTAGACCCCTCACGAAATGGGAGTTGAATGACAGCTTCGGGTTTTGTACGCGCTGATGGACACTAGACATGCCGAACAGAATGAGTGAATGAACGACTAATGTATTCCCCTTTTCAGGCAGAGCGGAACGGAATTGATTATTGAGTATCTTGTTTATATAATGTGCTAAATTATGTCAAACATTGTAGAGATGGTCCCGACACAGAGGCGCGGAGCGAAGCGTAGCACTCTATCTAGGGTTAGGGTTAGGGGTAGTCACACCCTAGGTTTCCGTTCCTGACTCTCTGGAAGCTGCTGCGCCCACGCGGAGCTATCTCTATCGTCCGGAATCACCAGCACGGCAAGACTCTTCTTAGAGACGACTTCAGAATATGGTAGCTTATGTATGCGTATGTATGCTTCTGTGAGTGCCCAAATGCCACAACGGTGACTGTACATCGGCTTTCGCGTTTCGGAAATGAAGCCAGCACAGATTCGGCTTTGCCGCCATCGCCATCTTGTTTTCTCAGCAGGGTTGCCTAAACATGCTGCTGCAGTAAATGGTCTTTCCTCGAGGTGAAGAGGAGCCAGAATCGCATCTCGCTCTCCGTGGGAAAATGATAAAAAGCTCAGTCGTGCCGGGTCGTTCAGAGCTCAGGGTCTTCGAGCTCACCGGTATACATCAGAAAAGCGAACACGAACCTTTGCTGTACGGCATCCAATTTCATCATGTCGCCAATCACTTTGTCGTCAGAAGAGGTGACACAGAGCGCCAACAAATCCATTATCGAGGCCGAGACCCAAGAAATAGAGACTGCAGACAATGAGTGGCCGAGGAGGGTACCAGGCGTATCGTCCTCCTCGCCTTCTTTGCTTCACCGGTCTCTGCGAGAGAGGCCACATTTTGTGAAGTCTGCTCGGGGACATTTGATCAAGTTGGATGACGGGCGAGAAATCCTCGATGCATGCGCCGGTGCCGCTGTTTCGGCCCTGGGACATGGAAACCCAGAGGTCACCGAAGCCATACTCCAACAGTTGAACACTGTTGCATGGACCCATGCCCTCATCTACACTACCGAACCGGCCGAGAAACTGGCCGAATTTCTTGTGGGCTCGCGTCCCGGCGGTCTGTGCAAAGCCTGGTTCGTAGGCAGTGGGAGCGAGGCCATGGACAGCGCTATGAAGCTCGCTCGACAGTACTTTGTGGAGCGAGGAGAGACCCAACGATGTCATTTTATCTCTCGACGCCAAGCGTATCACGGTAATACATGGGGAAGCATGTCAGTCTCCAGCAATAAAAGCCGCCTGACCCCTTACCGTGACATACTCCTGCCAAATGTGAGTCACGTCAGCCCTTGCTATTCATACAGATATCAAGAGGCAAACGAGACAGAAGATCAATATGTACACCGCTTGGGAAATGAGTTGGAGGCGGAATTCCAACGTATCGGGCCCGACAAGGTGATTGCCTTTGTTGCAGAGACGGTCGGTGGTGCTACCAGCGGATGCATCACCCCATGTCGCGGTTATTTTGAGGCTGTTCAAGCCGTCTGCCACAAGTACGGAGCTCTGCTGATCTTGGACGAAGTAATGTGCGGAATTGGCAGGACGGGATCATTCTTCACCTGGGAACAGGAGAACGTGGTTCCTGATATCGTGACTATCGGTAAGGGTTTGGGCGGCGGTTATGCCCCAATTGCTGGAATTTGTGTACACGAGAGGGTCATCGACGGTCTCAGTCGGGGTACTGGCATGTTCAATCACGGTCACACATACCAGGCCCATCCAGTTTCATGTGCTGCAGCATTGGCAGTTCAGAAAATTATCAAGAGAGACAGACTTGTCGAAAGGTGTGCTGCCATGGGGGCACTGTTGATTCAACATTTGCGAGAGGCCTTGAAGGAGGAGCGACGCGTTGGAAATATACGTGGAAGGGGCCTTTTCTGGGGTGTGGAATTTGTTGAGGACCAAGTGTCGAAGAGGCCTTTCGATCCTGCTTTGCAGGTAGGCATAAAGGTTCAACAACGGGCGTTTGAGCTTGGAGTGGCGGTCTATCCTGGTGGCCCAGGCACGATCGACGGTGTCTCTGGAGATCATGTCTTGATCTCGCCTCCCTACACAATCACTGAGCCGGAGCTGAAATTGATCGCAGAGACCCTGCGAGATGCATGTCGTGATGTTTTCGCTTCACTTGGGAAGTGATTTGCGTTGCAAGAATGGTTATACATAAAGAAGAGGGGAAGGCGTCCCGCGACCAAGCGATTCGGCTTTGTCAGGCTGGTGCGGCTAGCGTACGCCCGTAGTTAGGCTCTCCGTTAGGCTCTCCGCGTTTTTGCTGGGGCCACTAGATAAGCCCCTGCTCTTCTTACGGGCACTGGGAAGCTTGATTGCTTAGCAAGCTTACCTCCTTGAATAACTGACATATTGTCCCTACGGAGGTAGGCACGCACCAGCACCAGCAGGTTCTTTCTTTCAGAACTTCCCTCGATTTGTACTTCTCGCACCATCTGTCGTGTTAAGATGCGTACAAGTTATTCGTGCCAGTGGTGTCGGTGAGATTGTCTTTTGCTATTTCTCTTCCTTTCTCTCTCTCTCGCCGGCACACTAAGATCAGTGGATACAGGAAGTCCAAGGTCAAATGCCATCACGATGGCTCACCTCCATGTGTCGCCTGCGCTTCCCATCCAACCCGCAGCTGTACACTGAGTCGGCCAGTGGTCACTGGATTCAAACGAAAGAGAAACGAGCCCGCAACTGAATCTTTTCAGTCACCCACTCCCGGGGCCTTCACCTCGTCTCAGACTCCGGTGCCGGTCGATGAAAATACTCCAGAAAGGCCCATCGCATCAATCGACAGGCACGCCCTCTGCAATAGAGCAATCAAGTCTCTCAGTCCTGGTAACTTGCGAATGGCATGCTTGGGCTTTTTTCAGACCTACCCATTTTTCGGATTTCTCCACAAGCCGTCTTTCCTGGAGCAGCTCGATCACGGAGAGATAAGTGCCATCAAACTATGCGCAATTGTGGCTCTGTGTCCAAAACCTATCACCGGCGACGTGCATCCGTCCTACTCATCAGATCTCCAGGTTTCACGGCGATTTGCTGACTTGGCGAGGGAAGCAACCATGGCTTTAGTCGATGAGAGTCCTGATGTTGATCTGGTCCAAACACTGATCATCTTGAGTCTACATTACTGGGGTGATTGCAAGAGTTTTAGAGCATGGACTCTGATCGGTTCGCCACAAGCTTCCCACTTTGAGCCTCCTCTCTCTAATAGAATTACAGGTCTGAGCGCTCGTATTTGTCAAACGTTTCGAGCCGTCATCAAGCCCACCGCTCCGAAGCAGGTAAATAATTCCCAAAATTCCAGTCCCTCGGATAAGCACACCTCTCTCGCTCGAGAAATCATGTGTCGGACATACTGGGCCTCGTTTATGGTGGAGTGTATGTTGAGCTCCGGGAAAAATCTCCCCGCGAATCATCATCACTTCGACCTTTCCATTCCACTACCATCGAGTGAGGACGACTTCGAGTTTGGTTCTCTTGATACTACTGACCTACATTATCTCGACCACGAAAACTCGACTGATAGCGAGTGTCTTGAGGCAAAGGATCAACCTGGCATTGAAAATATACAAAGAATTTTCATTGGTGGTTTTGAGGTATGGGCTCGCCTCTCCTCGTGGATTGTAGGTGGTGGTCGTAGAACACCACATCCATCATCAGCATGCCCGCCCTGGACGATAAATTCTCATTGGAATCGCCTGTCGTCATCACTACGGCGATGGGAGGCAAATATCTCCCCTCGGATGCTCTATTTGGCCAACCCTTCAAGTTTGAAAGTGTTTCTGTCTCGGGGTCATGGTGAAATATTTGCCATGGTGAATCTCATATATTTCCTAAACATCGGATTGCTCCATCGTGAGTATATACCCTTCTTTGGTCATAGAGTGAAGAAGCCATGTGGACCAGTGGATCCCCCTCTCATCAATGAGATCCCACCTGACGGATACTGGGAAAATGGGTCGAGAGAAATGTTTCAAGCCTCAGAGTCCACTGTTCGACTAATGCAGACTCTAGGGGAGAATGGTTCTTCCTTAGAAACGCCATTTACATGCTTCTGTGTCTACCTTGCGGGCTCTGTGCTTTGCTATCTCGACGCTTGGCCTCACATGGCCCCTGAGGTCAAGAATGCGAAACAGTGCTTTGAGTGGACGCTCAAATTTCTCGAATCCGCCATTTCAAGATGGCCAATTTGTCGCGGGTGGAAGAAAACCATGCTCGGCTTGGATGCAATCTTCCGTCATATCAATTCTGGAGCCGGCACCTACTCTCATTTTGGCAGAGATGAGTTCATTGATCTGGAGGACCGCTTACAACGCTTCACCGACACTGAGGCCCCTGAACCCGATACTATCGTGGCTTCTTTTCATAGAACTCGTCAGCCTACTCGCCTACACGACGCAACCACAGTTCTGCAATCTCCCATTGCCTTCAGCGGCGAACAAGGTTCAAACGATACTGCATCGCGGGCTCGTCATGCCGAGTCACAGGCTCATGCGAATGTATCTCGTGATCAACAGTCAGATCCATTGACTTGGTACAATGACACTATCTCCGAATTTACAGCCAGCCAGGATTTCCTAGCTTCAATCTTAGGGACAGAACCGATGGATGATTTCTTCCTTCAGATGTAACGCCAGGCGCAAGTAAGACCAAATGTACTCTTTTGGAAGGAGATGTGGCATCGAGTATGCCAAGAGTGGGCGACTACAGCAATGCTTGAGATCTATTATCCCTCGCAGGCCTTTGATACAATGGAGTCACGATCTCAAGCGGATATGATCTTACCATTCAATCGGATTTGTACGTATAAGCGACGCCATTCAAATGCGGAAGTAGAACGCTGAAAGCCGAAACGGCAAACGACTCGTGTTCCTAGGGTTTGGCCCTATTGTGAGAGACGAAGTTCGAACCTCTACGCCTAGGATCTGGAATAGTAATAAACGTCGACCAGTATGTTGCAAGAAAAGGTAAACATGGCCAGACATCGACAGTTTTGTCAAACTCCTTGACTTCACCGAGGAGCACAGCGTCCCCGCTCCATCCACCTGTTGTCTAGTTTGCCTATCGATGGCTCGCAGTAGAATGTGGGCTGACAGACTCGAAATTTTCCCAGTGTAATAAGAGATATTGTCGTATTCTCTGTAGATGTTATTATTCCCTCATTTTTCTCTGTTCTTATATTGTACTAGAGAATCGGGAGAGAGAGCAAAGTTTGTATGCTCCTTCTCGTGTCTTAGGTCACCAGCGTCGAAATATAAAACACAAGTCAATACCTTCCCTATAGACGTCTTCTTCCCCTTCCTGATTAGAAAAAGTGAAGTACCTAGGTTTCAAATAGGTCTCGTCAGTGAGCTGGTCGTGCCACGACCCCGCAACGTTTCTTATAGCCCTCCCAACTCGGAGTAACGGGTCTGAACAATCGTTCTGTGGACAACTCTACGCGGTTTAAGACCAACCGTAGAAAATACGAGCTAAATGGATTGATGCTATATTGACATGTGGCTGCACTAGTCCATTCCTTGGAAACAGCGGTACTACAATCTCATTGCAGGCGCCTGGTAACCCTAAAGACAGCACGAGGACCTAGCCCTGATGAGATTGGGGCCCCCCGCCGGGGGGAAGGGGGGGTTTGGTGTTTGTCTGATCTTCTAGATCGACTCTTGCGCCAGTTTTGATACTGCGAATGACTCAAAAAATGTGGATGCAGAGCACATCGTGCGTCGAGAGATGCTCTATGACGGCAGTAACCGAGAAAGAAGATCCGGAACAATGCCCTTTTCGAATACGTATGAGACACCAAAAGCTAGAAACCAAGAAACCAAGGAGCTAAGTAGAAGTGCCATTTACGGACTCAAGAGTCGAGTCACATTACTCGGGACATTTTGTAAGGCCCGCCAGGAGATCGCGTGCCTCCCTCTGGAAACCTATCTCATTCCCGAAACCCGAAACCGAAAAGCTTACCTCCTATGCTTCGTCTATCCCCACTTCACTACATTCACTGCCTTGTCAGAACGCACAGGGCAAGAGCAGAAGCATCTTAGCACCCATCATGAGCTAATGAGCGCGCCGGTTGACACCTTTCTCTGATTCACAGTGTGTTAGTCACCTCGGCACGCCCAACCCTTCGCCCAGGGTCTTCCGCCCATTCTACCATCCTTCACCTCTGCGTTCCTTCGCGTCAAACCGCATGTCCAGGCCCATCACTGCGGAGACGAACATGCCCGACTGCTTCAATTCATACGACGGGTCAACTAGGCTGATCTGCACTCCGTAAAAGAGACATACGCATCCGTCAGCTCGAGATTCACAGGTGGAGAAGCCACCATTGTACTCTCTGGAGGCGGAAAGGCTCGTGCATACCTTGAATTGCGTAATCAATCTTGCTAGTACCTTTTTCATCTCTAAGACCGCGATATTCTGGCCCAGACAGACTCTCTTCCCAGACCCGAACGCCAGCCAGCACTTCTCCATCGCAAGCCTCTGCTCAGTACTGGCTTCGATCCACCGTTCTGGGCGAAACAAGTGACTGTCTCCCTTGCCGAAGACTTCTTCATTGCGCTGGACGCCAGGGACCAGGACCTCCATCACAGTGCCTCCTGGGACGGTGTGGCCGCAGACTTGCATCCCACCCGGAGGGGATACGCGCCACAAGCCGTGGTCGGTTACCGGGCTGAGACGCATGGTCTCTTTAATGGTCGCATCGAGATATTTGAGCTTGTGAAGTTGGTCGAATGCGGGGGACGAGGGCTTTTCGACACCGTTGGCAGCTGCGTGCATGGATCGGTGCGCCTCGGCGAGCTCTTTCTCCAACGCTGCCAGAGCAGATGGATTCTTCGCCAGGTGATACAGGATGCACGCGGTGGTGTTACCTGTTGTCGTCGCTCCAGCGGTTAGAACGGACATGACCAACGCGGTCACATCGCGGTCGCCAATGGCCTTGGGGTTCTGCTTGCTTGCCGCCAGAAACCGGTGAATCAAGTCCTTATGATTGACACTGCTAGTCTCATTTGACTTGCCTTCTTCGAGTTCATCTTCGCGGGCTTTTTGAACTTTCTGTGCCGCCGTCCGAGGTATGGCCGATGTTGACTGGAAGATCTTGGTGATCACCGGGTTGCGAAATATCATACGGTCTGAGTCGGGCAATATCGACCAGCATGTCCAATGTCGAATCCTTTCAGCCGCCGCGGTTATGAAGCCGGTCGGATCGCCACCGAGCTTGAGACAACCGGCGTCTTCGTTGAAGGCAATTTTGCAGATGGTATCCGTGGTGAAGTACTCCATCCAAACCCCGGCATCCACTTGAACGTGCTTATGTAGTTGTTGCACGAGTAGATCGACTGTTTCGTCCACAAACGGCTCATATCCCTGTATCGATTTTGGAACGAAGGCTTGGCTAATATACTTCTTGATGGCAGTATGCCTCTTCTCGTCCATCAAGGTGGTGAAGCTGATGATTTCTTGCCCATTGCTGACCTTGCTCAAGGAAGTGTAATTGTCGGAATGGAGAATCAGTCAGCGCGCAGTCTGAATATTAATATGAAAAAAGCAGGAGCTTACCTTCATTAGAAGGGGGTGGAACCCATAAAGAGCTCCAATAGCAGCTGGGTCGGTGAAGGAGAGCCGGCGAGGTCCAAATCGTACTACCGGGCCATACTTCTCGTGCAGGTCAGTCATAATGGCGTTCCATGATTTCCCAGATCGCTGTTGGAGGAAGAACCAGACGTCTGTCAGTGAAGCTAGGAACGGGCCAGGGAATCTATTCAGCTTCTGTCGATTGTGGTAAAATCGCGCCAAGGTGAGAATGATGACGAGGATAACAAGTAAAGACCACATCTTTGCAGTAAATTAGGCAGAAACCCTCAAGATGTCGGGGTAGGAATGTTTCTTTCTGTCGGGACTATGGTGCAAAGATTTGAGAATTCTAGAGAGCATAAGATGGCAATTCTTGAGGAGTCAGGTGAGTGATCTTTCCGCCTCTTATCTCCCTCTCAACGCGGGGTTTGCAACCGAGAGCAATCCTCGAAATAAGCACGCACCATGACCGGTCATGTCTGGCCTTGTCGCTGTGGAGTTCAGTATACGAGTTTCAAGGTCAGAGGTCTCCGATGTAGTGGTGGACGGTTCTTGGGATTCCAAAATGACGGATATTCCCTTCCAAAAGGTCTGACATAAGCTGGACGGCCGATCTGTCACTTTAAATCATTTGAGGCAAATCCAAAGGTTGGCATTCCCATAACTTGGCAACGATGGAAATCTCACGTCTTGTCGCTAGTAAGTTATGGAGAAGGTAAGACTTTGACGGATCATGGTTATTTCGAGTTCCTTCGAGGTAGGTACTTTTGGAACTGAGGTGAAGAATTGGAGCTAAGGGAAAGGGGCCTTCAGCCTTGCGTGGCGGCTGGGACATACCACCGTCCTGGGCGCCGACCCGAGTGGCGACCGCAGCAGCAACTGCTTCCGTACAATGGACGAAGGAAAGGTGCCAACTAGCTTGCAAAGAAGCAAATTCCATATTCGTTCGACCTGATTAGTTATGCTTGAGGCTGAAAGCTGGGTTAACGAATAAAAGATTGTGCCTGCTCGCGGACCGGAGATAGACGTCACTCACGGCCCTTCCGTCTTTGTGATTAGTCTGCCATCTTTGGCCAAAGTTCCAGGAAAGAATGAGAAACCGACTGCGGACGGGAAACAGCTTCTGGACATACGGCATGCGTTTTAGCGAACTTTATGACTCTGTGTAGAAGCATGAAAACAGATGGCTAAGGGGGCAGGCCCCACCAAGCGTCGGTATCCAAAAGACCGTCGCTGTATTTTACTTGTCTGACGGCGGCAGCGTTCCCAAAACCCTTGGAATCCTCCAGAGTGTAACTTTTCGCACCCATCCTTCGTTCCTATGGTATCAAAACTCAACCGCCATCCTCGCCGCCTCCGCGGCATGCAGTTGCAAAGTATCAAACATAGGCAACGCAGGCCTATCGCTCTGATTGATGAGAAGCGGAATTTCCGTGCAGCCCAGAATGACACCCTGCACTCCCTGAGTGCGCTGCAGGTCATCGATGATCTCGAGGTACTTCTGTCTCGAAGACTCCGTAAAGGTCGACTTGGCTAACTCTTCGAAGATGATGGAGTCGACCACGTCCTGTTGAGCGGGAGAAGGGACGACGGCGTCAATGCCAAACTTCTCGCGGTATTGATCTCGCAAGCACGATGAAGACATGGTCGCCTTCGTGCCGAGAAGCAACACTCTGGTCAAGTTGGCGGCTTTGATCGCCTGGGCTGTAGGATCGACGATGTGCAAGAGCGGGATGGAGAGACCCTTCATGAAGATGTCCGCCGTGCGGTGCCACGTGTTTGAGACACACAGAATGAAGTCCGCTCCTGCGCGTTCAAGACTCTGCGCCATCTCTCCGACCATCTGCCCGCCTTCCTCCCACAGGCCGTTCTGGACATAGTGCGCGCTGTCGGCGAAATTCATTGAGTTTATGAGGATTCTAGCGGTGTTCAAGCCGCCCAGCCGGGCACGCACGCCTGCGTTGATGAGCTTGTAGTAATCTGCGGTTGCAAGGTCAGTGCTGCCGCCGATGATTCCGACTGTTTTCATTGAGTATTTGGTGGACATGTCGTCCGGCTTCGTTGTAAAAATGATTACCTGTCTACAGAAAGAACATCCTTTAGATTGCGTTATGTGCTATGAACCTAGTATCTAGATGAGTCTTGGCAGTTAAGAAGGCCATCGACGCCCGGAGAATCGTTTGGATGAGTCATTATAAAGATTTGGTGAGGTTATGTAATTTTTTGCTGGGACTCGAAGGGCGTATATAACATCGCCAAGAAATATTTGTCACCACAGTTCCGCAGTAATAGAAGTTCAATAGCATCGGAGAGGTCGGGACTATAGGGGTATGGCTGATAGTGACTATAATACTGGCCAAATCTTCACCTCACTTATTCTGGTACCTCCTATTATAGATTTGTTGATATCCCTGCATATGCTTTAATAAAACGACCAGACGACGAGCACTTGCACTAATAGTCATCATCCGAGTCTGATTCAATATCCATATCACTATTCTCTTCCTCATTAGAATCCTCTTCTTCATCTTCCTCTGCCTCTTCTTCCTGCTGCTGCCCACCCTGGTTCGCCCACCGCTCGTCATTCTCCCTCTCTAGTTCTTCTTGCAAACCCGGATCCCCCTCTTGCATAGGGCGAGTGTCAAAATCATAGTCGCCATTCTCATGCGCAATGGCCATGTTCAGCAGCAGGTCGCGGTCCCGTAAGGCATCGATGCGTTGGTCGTGGCCTTCGTTGTCGTCCCCATATTCAGCCCATTCATCGCGAGCTTCCTCACGACCTCTCAGCTCCCTATCGTGATTTTGATTAGATCAGCAGACTGAGATTTTCGTTTCTTGGAGAAACGCAGTCGGCAAGCACACGCAATCTTGTTACTGCTCCCCGCGAAGTAACAGTTACTTACTCCTCATTAGCAATTCTCATGTTCTCCAGGTGATCGCGTCGCCTGTCAGTATCCCAATCACCCGATTCCTCCTGCCACTCCTTATTTAAGCTGTCATAGCGTTCTTGGTGCTCCTTGTAGTCATCGCCCCCGTCGATCGGCATCTTCTTAAGAGGCTGTAGATCGGCGCAGAACCTCGCGCCTACAGAGATGATGGAAGAGCAACGAAAAACAGATGCTAGATATAAGTAACGAAGATAGTTCAAAAACGAGGGGTGGTAGTATTTGTCGAAGGAAGAAGCGGGTTTCAAAAGGTGGGGATCATGAACGGTGGCTCTGTCACCACAGCTGGGCGCCATTGTAGTCGGGCGCTCTACATGCCTCATAAGACATTGAACGATTGGACATCCTTTGCGCGGATGCCTAACAAACACCCAAGCATGTGCAACATCTCATGAAGCCACGTACTGCCGCAGAGCATTCCGGCCCGTAGTTTGGACCATGTGGCTTGTCAAGGTACACTGAGAGAAGGCGTAGAAGGCATTGCTAGAGGCGAAATGAATAGGAATTAGTTCGCCCCCTGGAGGTGCAGTCCGAGTACCACAGAGATGATCTGGCGAAGCCCGAGGGCTTGCACGGCTTAGATAATAGCGATGCTTCCATGATGATAATGATGAGTACATTTTAGACGTTCAAGTAGCTATATGTGGCCATGTGTTGACACCTCTATGGGGTCTGGTCTACCTAGGAGGTCCCTGGAGTTTCGGCTCTATCGGGCCTCCGCTCCTCCCGAGTCCCCGCCATTCTGATCCATCCTAGTGCCAGTACCAGTAGATGAAGGGTACTACTAGTACCTTCGAGATTCACATTTCCCTCTATACTCTCCCTTTTCGTACCTACGATCCGTAAACTATAAATACTCCGTGTGATCGTGATCTTTGATACTCCGTCTTATATTCTGCGTCAGTCCTTTCCACGTGGTTGAGTTTCTTGTCCTTGTGCCTGCTCAGCTCTCTTTTCTCGCCTACGTCGTGTGTGCCTTGTTGCGTTGTACAGTAGCGATATTTCAAGTTTATCCTCGGGGGTCGTTAAACGGAGCCATTGATGGAGACACGTCGGCCTGAAGAGACGCATTTACTGCTTATGTAAATCTCTGCCTTGATTCCCAGCAGGGTATCCAATATCTTACCTATGACGGTATAGGTATATCACTTCTCTCCACAATGGATTCGATGATCGCATACCAGCCCTCCAGCTTACTTACTATCAGCACCGACTGGCACCACGTTCCTTTTTCGTCGTGAGAAATCATCAAATCTCCAATCCCCATTGCGGCCCCGAGAGTTGCCGAGGCAGGAAGAAAGCCGGTGAGAAGGGGTTCAAATACTATGGTAGAAAAAACGGGCCCAGTCAATTTCGCGGAAGCTATTTAGATAGTGCTGTTAGCCAAGCTGACGTACCTGGGGAGCATTTAACCCCTGTATCACGAAATGCTTACCGGAAGGAGGGAGTAGCCTTTGTACGGAAGCTGACATGTTGCAACGAGGCTGGACCCACCATTAGTCACTCAGGCCGAATGGTACGGCATCGACCGATATCTTTAAGAGAAACACCCGGCCCTTCTTTTGAGATGGAAATATATGTCACTTGACGAGGCTTAAGGTTTGTTGTTCCTTGATCTTTTGCTCTCTCTCTGATTCCTTGATCAGAGGCTGGGAGACTTCCGTCAACGACATGCCGACTGATTCTGAGCTTCCGCCATTGCGATGTATTTACTGTCTCGTGCATATATTTGTGATGAAGAACGAGCTGACGGTATCCAGATCCGACGAATCTGCCAATATGGAAGTTACTGTTTGACTCTGAACATTCCCTTCTGCGCCAACGACCGATATCGGAAGTTCGCGGTTATCGAGACGGGCTATCGGGACAGCTGATAACATACGCTAAGCTGAAAGACCTCTCAGCAGCAGGGTCCGCTGCCTTGAAACAGCAGTGCGGGCTACGACTAGGGCATTCAGTTTGCATCTTCGGGCTGAATTCAATATGGTATCCTGTGGCTATGTTCTCAGTTCTGTACGCGGGTACGTTTCGAAATGAGTTTTACTGAGGCGCATCGCGGCATGGGAGATTGAGATTGCTGACGATGGCTCGAGAACAGGAGGCATAGCTTGCGGCGCGTCACCCGCGTCGACGGTCGACGAGATGACGCACTATCTGAAACTAGCCAATGCAAAAATCATCTTTACGAGCAGAGAGTTCCTGCCGACCGCGATAGCGGCCGCCGAAAGGGCGAATCTGGGACCGGAGAAGATAATTCTCATGGACGGCAAAGCGACAGGTTTCAAGAATATGGACGATTTGATCGGGCGTGGGAAACAGCAGCTCGCCGTCTCGCCTGAAAGGCCATATGAGTTTCCGCCTGGGGAAGACGCAACTAGCGTCTGTGCCTTCCTCAATTTCAGCTCTGGAACGACCGGACTGCCCAAAGCTGTACGTATTCGGCGCTCTTGGGCTTCGCCGAAAAACCTGACTGATATTCCAGGTCAAAATCTCGCACGCAAACATGATCGCCCAATGCCACCAGATAGCTCAAATCTCTCGTCCGGAACAGTTTTCGGGAGTCTGCCTTGCCGTTCTGCCCTTCTTTCACAGTGAGTACAAGACACGCCGCACGCCTTTCCCTCGCCCTTGCCGGTATCCTACATATTAATAATGTCTCCTTCCACAGTTGCCGGATTAAGCCAATTAGTGTTCTGTCCAATATTTCTGAATTCCGAAGTGGTCATTTTGGCCAAGTTTGAGATGAGAGCCATGCTCGAAGCCGTGGTGAAGTACAAGATCAATGAGATGTGGCTAGTTCCACGTGAGTCTCTGTTGTCAGTACGCGGACCATTGACTAACGCTATTCACAGCAATCGTGCTCCGACTTGTAAATGATCCAATAGTGAATGAATACGACCTCTCGGTCGTCAAACTACTAGCCTATGGCGCAGCTCCAATGTCAACCGAGGTTCTCGCAATGTTCAACCAAAAATTCCCGCACGTGGTCCTGCGGAACAACTGGGGCATGACAGAGCTTTGCGGAGGAGCTGCGACGCCTGCACAGCAGTACCAAAGACTTGAATACGCTCATACCGCTGGCAAGGTTCTGGGAAGTATGAGTGTAAAAGTGGTTGACCCAGTGAGTGGGAAGGAGTTAGCCCATGGTCAGGTAGGTGAGATCATGATCAAAGGACCTACCGTGACGATGGGATACTTGGACAATGAGCGAGCGACGCGGGAGACCTTTGAGCCCGATGGGTGGCTCCACACAGGTGACTTGGGTGCTGTCGACGAGGAGGGATTCATCACCATTCAGGTAAATCTTGCTCCCAATTCCTCATACAGGCCACAGAGCTCAAACATATCCGTAGGATCGCATAAAGGAACTTATCAAGGTAAAGGGCATCCAAGTTGCTCCGGCCGAGTTGGAAGACCTGCTCCTGGGAAGCCCTCTCGTCGACGACGTGGCTGTCATTGGTGTTAAGGACCCATACGCTGGAGAATTGCCCAAAGCATTTGTGGTTTTACACGACAGAAAATCCGACCATACTCAAGCCAGACAAAATCTCATTCAATTTGTCAAGTCAAAGCTATCACGACACAAGTGGTTAGATGGTGGCATCGAATTTATCGAAGAGATTCCAAAGAGCACCTCCGGAAAGATTCTTCGAAGGTTGTTGCGAGATAGGGAGGTAGGAGATACCAAAAATGCATCAAAACTCTAGACGTCAATGCTATCACAAAGGAATGGAGCCATGAGTAGAAAGAAGCTAGGATTTGAACGATTCCCTCGAATAGAGAACTTCAGTGGACTTCATGACTAAATCTGAAGTAAGTAGGCAATTTGGAGCCAGTCATCAGTGGTGTGAGTCTGAGTAGCTTTATACTTTCTCCCCAACATGGCTTGGGAAGCGCCGAGGACCACATTCAATTCTCATCTTGACAGATTCTTCTGGCTCGCCACTCTCAAGGCGTCTGATGAGGTCGATAGGATCGAAGTCGGTGCCCACTGGATTGGTTCGGAAAGTGTCCGAGGTGATGAACGCATGAAGAGCTTCGTCGTCCTCAAAATTGTCCACTTGGCTCTCAAGTTTATTTCCGTCCGGATCTTCATAGTACATGCTCGTGGTACCTCCGTGATTCACGCACCAGACAGGCTCGATGCCAAGGTCCTTGCGTTGTCGCCAGACTTTGAGGAGGTCTGCCAGCGTGTCGAAAGTAAAAGCGATATGCTCCAAACCTGGAGCTGTACGTCCAGAGTCCATGAGGCCATTCAATCGTAGAATTCCTATGCGGTGGTGTTCGTCATCGTATCTGAGGAAACATGCAGCTTCATTTTCAAATTCAACAGCAGCACCAAGAAACTTCTTGTAGAACACAGACATATCTTCGAATTTTGTTGTTCGAAGCACGACATGGGCGAGCTTGGTAGGGCTCATAACATCATAGCACTTTTCGAATTGTGGCATGGTAGAGGATTCGATCCAGCTATTTCGAACGATGGGCGTTTGTTAATTTGATGTAGTGTTGTAATCAAGAAGATGTTTTGTAATCTGAGTATGAAGGCCAATGTCCGAATATATGCATTTTGCAAATGCACCGAAGTCTCTAGTGCTCAACCCGCTTGGCCCCAAGGTTGACTTTGCCATCGTCTTCAATTAGGTATATGTTCCGTGCCCGTATATGACAACACGCATCGGCGCAAGCATATGAGCTGGAATCAATGTTTGTGGTGAGCACATATCGATCCTGATGCGTGAAGGTTCCCTTGGTCAGTGAAACGGCCGCTGCATCGCCTCTCGATATATACCTTGGACTTGGAAAATTCGGCGCCGAATTTTCAACAACCAATGAAGTTGATATGGAGTGCCATATTGCCAATCGTATGCTCCACCCGTCATGGCAAGATTTCGATGCCCAGGTTGGACTGGCGCGGTAAGCAGGATCCAGCATAATTGTTCGTGTTGGCTGTTGACTTGGTAATATATGTATGTGGATAATTCCCGACAAGACGCCCAGGTCGCAATCTCGCTCATAATGGCCTCGTCATAGTGAGACTCATTCTTTATTTAATCCCGAGGCCCGGGCCCTGGATCCCTTCGCTGATCGAACACTGGTGTGGACAGGGGATATGAAGATGTCCACAATGGTACGAATGTAATCCGTGGCACTAAATCATCAACGAGACTCCATTGACAGGGAGCTGAAACCTTTCGTCACTCTCCCTTTAAGCCAGCTACATCGATCTCCCTCACGGGTTCTCCATTAAGCACTCGGCCACCTGAGATCTCTTGAGCATCATCTGAATTAGCTGTTTCTCTGGATTCCAGAGCCTTTAGGCGTCCACGAGGGATCATGGCTCGTTCGTAAGTCTGAAGGACCCAGTGGAGATCATCCTCAGCTCGGATGCCAGTTATTAGATTTACGCCCAAATCGCAGGCATCCAGAATCGCAGTGTTGGCTCCCATTCCTCTGAAGGGCACCTGTGTGAAAGGAATTGTCAATGAAGTGGTCGCCGGAACAACAAACGTACATACCATGGAATGTGCTGCGTCACCAATCAAAGTGACTCTCCCTTTCGGAAGACCGTACGGAGGCAGGACAGTCTCGAAGAGCCTCACTGGTGGCCATTGCACATCAACAGCCTCGGTAAGCTCTATTGCCTTGACTATTGCTGGCGGCCATCCCTTCATGCGTTGCCTGACAGTTTCAAGTTGAGCAGCCGGGCCTGCAGCGAGCATACGAGCATAGTCTTCCTCCAAGCTGGCAGAGCGCCAGCACACATTCCAATTAAACGCGGCAAGGCCGTCACCAAGGTACTCCATTAGCAGACAATAGGCTTTCTGGTTAGGAGCAGCGACGAGTGGTCCATTGGAAGAATGCTCAAGCAAAGGCTGGTATAGATCTCTGGTGAGGATGACCTTAGCCAGCGCGCAAAGGAATGGGCTGGGATCTGGTCTAAAGCCGCTGAGTAATTGACTCCGGACTGACGAATTCGCTCCATCTGCCCCGACTAGAATATGGCCACGCGCACTGGTGCCGTCCTTGAAGTATGCGGTTATCCCATCTCGATCCTCTTCATAACGCATAAATTGTTTGGAGTATTGCACGGTGATTTGAGTCGTGAGCACTTCTCGAATTTTGAGGCGATTGGCAAAAACCGCGCGAGTGTTTCCTGCCTGGCTCTTGCCAGTTGTCACCCCGAGGACCTGATTTGTCGTGCCATCCACGATGGTAAAGGAATCCTCCCGTTTCAGGTCAAAGTTCGGACTGCAGCTAGCAAGCTCTGGAAGATCTGTTGGGAGCAATTTAGAAAGAGCTTCCAAGCATCTGAACATTTGATGTCAGCACGTCTATTTGCACATGTGAAAGTCAACGCACTCATCCAGAGCAATGGTCCACCCTTGTGCTCGACTGCCGCTGTCACGTTCGAAGACTTCGAAATGGACTTTTTCTCTTCGAAGAATCTGACCCAACGCAAGTCCCGATAACCCAGATCCCACAATAAGAACTTTCGTCTCTGACTGAAGTATAGCCATGTTAAGTCGATGTCTCAATTTCTTGCACTTTCTTCTAATAGAGGCGCCAATATCGCTACTAAGTACTGGCGGAGAGGACTATTCTTGTCAGTTGGCGGGTCAGTTGGCGGGTGGTCGAGCAGTAATAAGCACAAGCTGGATGCCTGAACAAGCTCGGGAAAAGCACACTGCTCGCATCTCGGTGTGTGGTTTTCCCGATCGAAATTCTGGCCAGTTGGGGCTCTTCCATTCTCAGCAATCGAACTTTTACCTGGGGAATAAGCAGCCGAAAATTCGGGACATGGATAGGTTCTCGCTCAGAGGGCTGTAGAGATGGCAGTTGGACGTCTTGACAAAATCGACGGAAGCGGAAAAGTGAACCCACAGATCATTGGATGTCAAGCATTGGTTAGTCATTCGTCGGCAAACTTCAAGCACGAGAGATCAGGTCTATCAAAGCCCGAGCTCGATCACTGTGCAGGGATTGTGGCCGCCTGATGAGTTCTGATTGTAGATCACTCACTGTGAAGGTTTCGGGGACCAACCTCATGAACCAACGCCATGGGCTCAAGTTCTCGTGAGTTTTCATTAGATGCCAGCACTCGACTAGGTCGATGCGCAACAAAAATCTCTTGTCTTCTCTGGAATGTGTTGATGTGACTTTAGGGCAAGCACTGCCAGCCTCGATTTCCTCCATCATATCCTCAATGGGATTCTGGACATTTGTCAGAAGGCTCTGCATGAAACAGATTACGATTATCCCATGAGGGACGTACCAGTATCGCTTTGGAAGTAAGCATTAAGAACCAGTCAAGAGGTCGAGAAGTATGGCATTGCCACAGATAGTCGGTCTCAATCTTTCGGACTGCGCCGTGGACCAAGGCACTGCGGCGAGCGTTGTTTGAGGCGAGGTCCCCAGATGACTTCAATGCACGATCAAGAAGTATCAGATTCGAAGACAGCTGGACGACTTCGAAATTGGCAAGGCAAAATGACATCTCAGTCAGGCCTTCTCTTGCTTTAGGCATTTCCTCTGAAACGGAGGCAAGATCGACATCGTTCACATTTGAGGGTAGTGGAACATTCTCGAGAGGCACTTCCTCTTCAGTGAGCCCGTGACACCTGAGGACACCGAGATGCCACAGTTTCAACAGGGTACAGCAACAACGCCGTCGTATTTCCGTCTCACGGGGAGCAAAAGTTGGATTTCCTTCTTGTTCTTGTATTAATTGTCTAGCAACTTTGAGCGCGATGTTGAAGGTCGCGGAGAAGGTGGGTTCATCATTGCCGTTATGTTCATACAAGCAAATCTAGAGGCACGGGTCAAACCTCCTTTATGTCATCGCGTTGATAGGCAATGAGAAGTGGAAAGCTTACCGCATGAAGTACCAGGCCTTGTAAAAGCCGCGTGGTGGGATGTTCTAGGGTGTCTGGGAATGCGAGAATGTCCCCCATCTTGCTTGTAAGCAGAGCACGAAGAGTGTCTTTGTCCCTGTTGAACTGCTGAGCGGTCTCGTTCTCACTCAGGGCGTTTATTGCAGCCACACAGACGCTGGTAATTAATGTTTGACCGCCAAGATTTATCTTGAGGGGTTCCTGGTCTGACAGCAAGGAGAGGTCATTCAAGGATGAATGAGGAAGCAATTTGACGAGTGGTTCAACGCGTGTCATGTATGTATGCCAAAGCCCCAAGAGCTGCTGCTGAGATATAGGCAGTCCACTACCAGAGAAGACGATTTGAGGGCCATTAATGCCTGGATCACCAATTCGAGCTTTCAAGTTTTGTGGGATTTTCAACGAGGATTGAAGATGTAGTTCTAGTTCTTCGCAGCGTGTTGTCATAGTCCGAAGAATATCCTCAAGCTCTTTCTCACGAGGAGTCTTCCCCTTCTTGTAAGGGCCCCTGGCTTTCCGCTTCGATGGTTCACGAGTTCGTGGTTGGATGGCATTGTGGGCAGAGGACGAAGGGTATCTGCATGGAACGTTGATCTGGAGGCAACGAGCGCAGGAGCCTCCTGTATCGACACATCTAACCTTTAGCCTGTGGCAAGAAATGCAAGCACTTCGGGCTCGGTCTTGCATGTCTGGAGTCGCTGACTAGCACGGTTTAACTTCAGGAAGGACATCGAGGCAACCCTGGGACGAAAGGTCGTGTGGAGGTGAGGGGAGGTGTGTAACGAGCCGAATCAAAGTGCAGGCGTTGAGGGTGGGAATGATGACTCCCAGTGGGCCATCTGACATAGCAGTGATGACTATGGCAACACCGCGCAGTGCTTGAGAAAATGAATGCACTCGTATGGTAGTGAACCTAGGTAGGGAAGGATACATATTAGGTAGCTACACGGTAGTTTGCTCGTATTCGCGTCTACGTCGTGACCTACTCGCATTCTAGCTTCTCTGCCAGGATGTGAAGGCCCGGAATATCCTCTGTCCGGGGGACGGAGACATCCTCACATCTCACATTCTTCCACCGCTCTCTCTTTCTCGTTTAGTCTCATCGTCAGCTGCCGTTTACCTAGTGTCTCGTGCCTAGGTACATGTAGGTAGGAAACACTCGGAATAAGCACTCACTATCGGGATGACCCCAACAGCAACATGATGTTACTAAGGTCAAATATCCTTCGTGAAACTGCCTCTATACTCCACAAACGAAAAAGGCACCACCAAACGGCGAGACGGCACACGGATGGATCGACATTCTTCGATTGACCTGACAGCTAGATCATCATTGCCGAGGTCATCTTCGATGCTCAAGCGCTTAACCCCAATACGGAAGTAATTCTCAGTATCCCCTCGTCTGTTTTCCTAACGAAGGAGTCCAGGTCTGCCATAGATCATCCCAGGTATTCCCCACGCACCGCTGCTTCTCCCTGACCACGGAATACCCGTCAGGATAGAGATATGTATACGTAGCAGCTATGTCAGCCCGGTAATTGACATTTCGCCAGGATTCTCAGACAACATATATCAATGTCAGCCTCAGTCTAGACCTAGACCCAAATGTAACAGCGGCCTGACCGTACAGTTACTGGTTACGGATGTCCTTCTCGAAGGAGCGGCATGTGAGATTTGCAGGTCTAAGCTACTGCCAAATAATTTAAATTCCGCTCTCAATTCCGTGCTTGACTGAGCAAGTCAATAAGGAACGTCTGCTGCGTCTCGACCATCGGCAATTCTCCGCTGGAACACCTGATAGCACCATCTGCCGAACGGAGAGAGGAGGAAGACAGAGAATATACATTCAAGAGCGCGGACATTCATTCCTGGCTTCCGCCGTCAGTGCATTCAGAACCAAGTCCATTGAGCCTGACACCAAACCATGGGATCCGAATTTGACCAACATTCGACAACATCCATGGCTTCTACAAATCTCCTCCTTCGCTATGTCATTCTTGCTATTCCCATTCTGATTGCAACTCGCCTCGTCACATTCCTCTACAGATCTCTCACCTCACCTCTTCGTTCTGTTCCTGGCCCGTTCCTCGCTCGCTTCGGCCGTTTGTACTACTTTTGGCGGGTTTACCGTGGTCGATGGGAATGGGACGAGATCGCGCTGCACCAGCAATATGGCCCGGTCGTTCGAGTAGCATCAGACATGTACAGCATCGATCACCCGGAAGTCGTTAAGAAAGTATATGGTATCAACTCCAAATTTCCAAAGAGTGACTGGTATTATGCCTGGCAGCACCCGGATCCCGATCGATGGACGCTCTTCCCAGACCGTGACATGAAGAGACATGCTGAGACGCGAAAAAGGTTTCAGTCGATGTACTCGATGTCTAGCTTGGTCAGCTATGAGGGATACGTGGATTCGTGCGCCGACATCTTTTCGAAAAGGTTGTCTGAGTTCGCGGCTTCAGGCCAAACAATCGACATGGGCCACTGGTTTCA
Organism: Cladophialophora exuberans; assembly: GCA_030068005.1. Lineage (NCBI taxonomy): Eukaryota > Fungi > Ascomycota > Eurotiomycetes > Chaetothyriales > Herpotrichiellaceae > Cladophialophora > Cladophialophora exuberans. The sequence continues at coordinate 187,859 of JANSVK010000050.1, forward strand.
ATGTTATGCGTTTGATGTCATCGGTGACATAACATACTCAACGCGATTCGGCTTTCTCGACAAGGGAGAGGACGTTGATGATTTAATAAAAGCTCTACACAGTGTACTTCAATACGGTACGCTGATGGGCATTTTTTCGAAGTGGCATCCACTAATTTTCAATCTCATGAGCCGTCTCGGAATGGGCGGCGGTCAAGGCCGACTTTTCCTGATGAAGTACACCAGTGAGAGAATCAAGCAACGAGAAGAAGACAGGAAGTCTGGAAAGGATGTTGAGAAGCTAGGCGATCGAGACGAAAACGCGCCCATGGATTTCCTGGAGAAATTGTTGATAGCAAAGCAAAATGATCCGCAGAAGGTCACGCCGTATCATGTGTTCATGATGGGCATGTCCAATATCGTTGCTGGGTCAGACACTACAGCGGTGAGCCTGTCCTCGATCTTATACTACCTTATTCGGTACCCGGAGACTTTAAAGAAACTTAGGCAGGAGATCCGGGATTTCGAGGAGCAGGGGCGCTGCGGGAACCCAGCGGTCACATTCAAAGAAAGTCAGGAGATGCCGTATTTGCAAGCCGTACTCAAGGAGGCGCTGCGAATGCACGCTGCCACGGGTCTTCCATTGTGGCGAATGGTGCCTGAAGGAGGAGTCGAGATTTGTGATCAGTTCTTCCCGCCAGGCACCACCATTGGTCTTAACAGCTGGTGTGCCCATTACAACGAGAATGTTTTCGGTCCAGACGCCAAACAGTTTCGACCCGAACGATGGATTGAAGCTGAGAAGGAGGGAGGGGAGAGGTTGAAGAACATGGACAGTTATTACCTGCCTGTAAGTTGCACCGTCCCACCTACGATTCGCTTGATTAATTTGGATGTAGTTTGGTCTCGGCTCTCGAACATGCATCGGTCGACACATCTCGTTTCTGGAAATGTCCAAGCTGATTCCCCAACTCGTAAGGAAATTTGATTTCCAACTGGAATGCCCGGAGAAAGAATGGGACACGCTTAATTTTTGGTTTGTGAAGCCTCTGGGGTTTCGCGTTACGGTCAGTGAGCGTAGACAGGATTGAGGAGGGATGATCCATGGACACTTCTCAGCCATTCTGTACTTTCGAGTACGTATCGGCAAGCCATAGGAGCTAGGTCAGAAATACAGTCGTCGATCGCTTCTAGGCTAAATAGAGTACGGGTGTGCAGGTGGCCACAGGATGTGACCTGGGGTTGACCTGGCACCCTGGGCGTGACTTGGCCACAATTTGGGCCAGAAAACGACCCTCGAGGAGGCCAGGAAACATTCGACAGGTACTTCAAAGCTTCGTTTCACGGCCATGTGTTTGATAGGTGGGCACAAACTGTACTGACTCGGCTTGTCCGGGGAGAATCCAGACCTGTACAGGTCTAGCCACCTGTTGCGACTCATCACACTGTTGCCTTTTCCCGTTTTCTTTCAGACGAGAGTGAAGAGACTGGCGGCTAAACACCAAGAGAGATTCTGGTCTATCACAGACTAGGAGAGTCAATTAGCGTGGGGAGTGGTTGACGAAGTTGGAGGCAGGTGGCCAACCGCCGATGAGGGCTTGCAGAGTTGAAGCTAGCGGCAGCCAGGGGGGTCTGCCGGGGTCTCCTTATCTCAGACAGTGCTAGCGAGTCCGAGCACTCCGCATCCTTCGGCGCCTGTAATTCGTAGCATTGGCGAGGGTGGGCAGTCCACTACCTTTAGGCAATTTCCGCCCGAGCGCTTGAGATGTGGCTAGTGGACACGGCGTCCTTTCCCGTTGATGCCCATTGCGATTCGGCTATATCGTTGAGACGGAGAGACAAATGGACGATGGTGGAGGCGAAGGGGTGAGCAGAGCACGAAGTGAGAGGGACGTTGATGAAGAGAGCTACTTGCATAAGGGTACCTAGGGAAGGTTCCTAGACGCCCTTGCGGGGATGGATAGAAAAGGAGGCAAAGAGAAGAAAAGCAAGAGTGCTCCTGCCCAAGTCGGGCATCTGGCAGCTGCCCACCTCATCAAATGCTAAAAGTACATTTTTCTCCATAGCTGCTTAACAAAACACGAGTTGCTGGAAGGGACTGCAGCTACTGGTACACCCGCGTGTGCGCCCCAGAAGTCACGGCCAACTGGGCACCGCCAGGCCAACCGGGCATGCGCAAAGCTGTCGTTGGTGAGGATTGAGGTGCCCCGAAGTTTTGGGTGGGGAGCACCTTTGGCTAGGTGCTAGGTGCTCCAAAAGCTGCCAATGAATCATTCCATCATCTTGAACCCCGATCTTTCAGCAGCTGCGAGTACTGGTACCCTAGGTGCCTTCTCAAGTGCCTGCTCCCGTACACTGCACTGCTTGCCTACCAACTGCCAACGCCTATCAACCTTGGACTCCCGTATTTCCAATTGACCATGTCTTGGTTCTCAAAACTTGAATCTTAGAACCTGAGAGTCAAGTTCTCATTTTCATTTACCTGCAAACTCGACGCGACTCTGTCTACATCTTTATCTTAATCTAGCCCCCCAGGCCAGAAATCCATCTCTTCCCCAGCCACCGAGGCTTTCCTTCCTAGTAGTCGTACTACCCTCCCGTATCTTGGGCCTTGGCTCGTCATCTTTTGCCCCCGTTCAGCCGCCTCAACTTGGTCACTAGCACTTCAATCGACTACCGCTTCTTCCTCTTCGCGCGCGACTACTCCTCCATTCATCGCAATCACCTTCTTCACCCCTTCTCACGGTCGCTTCGCACGATTCTGGAATCATCGCTCTCCTCATCTGTGCATATACAAGCAACGTTCGGCCGCTGAAGGCCACCCGTCGCCCCACATGAGTGGCAGCGCTGCCACTCAGCCCTCGTCAGGTATCTATCACATCTCAATTTTGTCTTGATTCTGGCGCATTTCCGTCCTAACACGTCTACTCAGGCGCCTCCCCACCAGCACAAGAAATTAGTCCGAATGACGGCCCTGTCAGTTCGACTTCCGCTGCCAACTCAACATCTGAACATCCCTCTGGAGCTCCCCAGCCTGCCGAAACAATGACCGAGAAACCGAAGCATCCATCCGTCGTCAATATCCCTTCTCGCACGTCCTCTCATCAGAGACAAACTGAGCCAAATTCCGTAACACCTGCCGCGCCGACTGCGCCCAATGAACCACCTCCGTCTCCGCGAAGAGGCTCGAAACGAAGTCTATTGAGCAGAAGCAGGAATAATAGCAAAAGCAGTAGAAGATCATTCAGAGCAGCCAGGGCGAACGAAGGAACCAAGGAACCTGTCCCGCCCCTGCCTCAGGATGCGGTTCCAAAGCCCGAGAAGAAGCCTCGCAGTGGATTTTTCGCGCTCTTGACTTGCTGCACTTCAAGTGATTTCACCGACGATGGGAAATCCGACGATCCTGATGTCGCAGCAAAGAAGATTAAAATTCAGCCTCAGCCACAAAGGACTTCAAGACCGCATGAGCAAAACGAAGTGGCCGAAAATGAAAAATTGTCGCCGGGAGCCGAACAAAATCTACGCGCTCAGGCCGAAAATGAAGGAAAGTTGTCAGAAAAGAAGGCACTCGATGAGACACAGCCTGGCACATCGCCGGAAGAGTCTTATCATGAAAGGAGCGCCGTTGCTGCTGCAAGTGGAACGCTGCCAGTCACACCACTCGATCAGCAAGGCGTCGGACATCGTGGTGACGAAGATCAGATAAAATCAACTACAATCACAGCACCTGAATCATCGGTACAGCCAGATCTGAATGTGATCGCAGCGACTCCTGTTGATGCCGAGCATCCGTCAGGATCTTATTGTACCGAGGGTGATCAAAAAGCAGCCACTGATGTGGACATGACGGACGCACCTAGTGCTGTACCCGAAATTGACGAAGAGTCCTTGGATGAACCTCCTCAGCCCGCCGAACTTCGCCCTCAAGTACCACTACCTCCACCCCCGCCTTTGGCCAAGCGACAAGAACAAGTCTTCGCCAACGAAGTTCCGCCTGTCCCTGAATCCTCCCCAGAAAAGCAGACCTGGCTTCTCCCTCCCGTGCAGCCTCGCTTGAAAGGTCGCAAATGTCTTATTCTTGATCTAGACGAGACTTTGGTACACAGCAGCTTCAAAATACTCAACCAGGCTGATTTCACGATTCCCGTTGAGATTGAAGGTCAGTACCATAACGTCTACGTGATCAAGAGACCTGGCGTGGATCAATTCATGAAACGAGTCGGCGAGCTTTACGAAGTAGTGGTTTTCACAGCTTCGGTCTCCAAATATGGCGACCCATTATTGGACCAATTAGACATGCACCATGTGGTTCATCACAGGCTCTTCCGGGAGAGCTGCTACAATCATCAAGGAAATTATGTCAAGGTAAATGATTTTGCGACTGAGATGTTAATAACGTTTTTCACTGACAATTTGATCAGGATCTCTCACAGGTCGGACGAGATCTGAAGGAGACGATTATCATTGATAATTCGCCCACGTCCTACATTTTCCATCCTCAACATGCGGTCCCAATCAGTTCATGGTTTTCAGATGCCCATGACAACGAACTTCTGGATCTCATTCCAGTGCTAGAAGACCTGGCAGGATCACAAGTTCAGGACGTGAGCTTGGTCTTGGACGTGGCTCTATAATCGTGAACGCGAGCTCGACATATTACCGTCCATTTTCCTTCTCTTCCTCTGTTGGTATTAGATCAGCATATCACGGCAAAAAAGTCTGTTGGCATTTCTAGCGAGGCGTCCGTTGTCTTATGCTCTTGATGACTCGGTGAATCAACCACCCTAAGGACCCGATGGACCATTGCGCAACCAGGTGCCAGGCCAACCCCAAAAAGTGTTTACAAAAATTGCGCAGCCGAAAAATACCTCTCGTCGTGTTTAATCGTCTCTCGAAAAAGAAAACTTTACTCGGATCAATCATGTCCACCTTTCTACTCAGCCTCTCGAGGAGGAGCGTTGGGCAAACTGTTTTGAAAACTCCGTCGTTGTTCCACACGGGTGTGGTGTTCCTTTCGTCATTGGGGAAATTGGTTGAAAGCGAATTGCATAATTTTGCAGGCAGGCAGGCATCTATGATTTCTTCTGGACTTCCGCTGGAATCGGAGCGTAAAGAACAGAAAGTGGAGCGAATGAGCGAGCATCATCAATTCATTCATCACTCGTCGTGGGTTTGTGTTTTTGTACATTCCGTTTGTTGGGGCCTCGTGCTTGGGGCCTTTTCAAGTTTGTTGTGGAAGACGCGCTGGGTCAGAGGTCCCGTGCCATTCTCCTTTGTTGTTTCAAGATGCGGCAGGTTCAGATTGTCAAGTTCAAGTTGCCAGTCGATATGGAAAGTGGAGTGTTCTTTTTCTTGAGTTGGCAGCGGAGGATTGAGCGACCCAGCAATGTAATTGAGGGTGTTCCATTGTGCATTTGAGGGTGCCTGTCAATTTTTGTTTATGATACGTGGGGTTGTGGTTTCGCTCCCCTGAAGCAATAGCAGTGGAGGGAGCACGAGGGCTTGCAAGTGTTGGGCAAAGCAGCCAGACATACGAAAGTGCGAAGAGTATAGGTTTAGAAAGAGAAGTGGGATCGATATACGAATCTCAAGGGGTTCCAAAATATAGGTTATCTTGGACAACAAGAGTATTCGACTCTTATTTTTCTGTGCAGTGTTTACATGTACAAGGGATTTGTCGTTCTCCCTCTTGACACATGGTAGATCAAGTAATCCACGTCCCAAAAGCGGCTATCCACAACTTCACGTAAAGTACTCGACCTCGTGGCCCCCCTGCTTCTCACAACCCCTCGATAAACCCCTTGACCAACGGCCCAACCTCATCCGTCCGCTCAATGCAATACCAATGGCCCACGCCCTCGAGCACCTCGATCCTCTTCTTCGCCCCATCCGTGCCCAAACGCTCAAAAATCAACCGACATCCCTGTAGCGGTGTGGACTTGTCGACCTCGCCCGCGAGAATCAGCGTCGGACACTTCACGTCGGCGTATTGTGGCGGCTGGGCGAACTCGATCGCGCGGCAATTCGCGATGTAGCCTTCGGGGTCTTGGGCCAGGAGCAATTCGCGGATGAAGGCCTTTTGCAACGGCGTGGTCGAGGGTCCGGTCGCGCCGCTGGGGATCGCGTTCGCCATACTTTCCATCCCCCCGGATTGGACTTGTGGAACCCGGTTGCGGAAGACGTTCGCGATGGTTTCGGTCGGGTGCACAGGGCCCATGAGGATGCAGGCTACGATGCGGTTGGGGTGCAGGGAGGCGAGATGGGTTGGGACCCTAGGGGACGAGGGGAGGGAGGTTGAGTTAGATAGGTTTCGTGATGCTTGGGGAGGCAGGGGATAGGTCTCGGAAGACATGTACACGTCTTCCTAGCAGGCATCGGAACAGCAGAGGTCAAACTTACATCCCGCCCATAGAGTACCCGACAGCTATCGCTTGATCGACCTTAAGATGATCCAGCAGTCCCAGCGCGTCCTTCCCAATGGAATCGACTGACGTCTCAGTCCCAGGTTCATATGCGGAGCGACCCGCGCCGTAGTTGTCAAAGAGAATACATCGATGGCTGGTCAAGTAGGACAGGATGGGAAAATAGTAGTTCTGCGTCGATCCCAGGCCGTGCACGAAGATGAGGGTATATTGCGAAGGCGTGTCAGAGGATGGAGGGATGTCTGTGTAGTGCAGGGAATGTCCGTTGACCGTTGCGAAGGGCATCTTTGCGCTGTAGTGCTGATTTACTCACAGTGGTATTTGAAGGTTCAAATGTGTGGTATTTTGATACCCATATAGATTGATTCTTTACTTTCTCCTACCTTTTTATCAAGTGAGGGGCATTTCTGCGCCTTTTGCAATGATGTCGTTGTGGTCGCTCAGGGTCGGGAACGAGAGCGGAACTGGAACATCAAAGGGACCGGACCGAACACACACACGGATTTTCAAACTCCGCAAACACGGCTTCAAGTCGATGTTGGAACCGATATTGTGAAAAGCGGCGAGGGCGGATGTATTTTTTTCAAGTTTGCCCAGATGTCTTATCAGAAGACGCAGCAGATATAGCTTATCAAGTCTTGTTCAAATCCAACCCCGTCCCATGTGACAACTGTCGGCGTCGATTCAGCTGTTCTGCATGTACAAATACTCGTAGCACGGCGCCAGTCGCCAAGGTGGCCACGCAATTGAATCTGCAGGCATGTTTCAGACCGAATTGAGAGCGGGTACAAAGCCACGAGCTTTCAGGGTAAGTTTGGCCGTTCACGTTGAATAAGAGGGTGGCACTTGGGTGGGTTGATAACGGAGACTTAGGGAGAGGAAATGGAACGTCGTAGAACAGCCCCTGAGCATGATTCGATGGGGCGCACTCTTAGCTGGGAGAGCTAAACTTAGGGTTCCCAGGCATCCCGGGCATCCTTATTAGTTAGGGGCGCCTCTGCCTAAATCCTAAAGCCTAAAAGGCATTACGTGATGGGGTGATCAACGGCCATTGAGGAAAAATGGGCTGCGATGTGCTACGTGTACCCCAGAGGCGAGGCGAGACGAGAATCGAGGATCGACCATCAGACACGATAGACAAACACTCTCGATAGTTAGACCATTTTCTGACTTCTGCGTCTGCATGGTTTTTCTTCGAATCCCAACGCCGGATTCATCCAGCTCCCATCGAGCTTGTATTCGCATGGTCTACTGCTAGTGCTCTCCCACCATTACCGTCTATCTGCGTTTCCTTTTCTCTTCTCCATTGTCTTACTTCTTATTCCTCCTTTCTCACCCAATCTCAGGCCATCGGTGCCGATTCCATTCGCTCAACGGGGTTACGTAGACTATACAACATGTCCCTAGACGTCCGGCTGCGTGTCTCCTGGTTGAGCCACGTAATTGTGTTGTTCTCGTGCTTATCGCACGCCTTTTACATCCCAGGTATGCTTTGTTCCGCCTCGAACCGGATTCAACGAAAGTGAGCCTACCGCTGATCTTCCGAATAGGCGTGTCAATACGAGACTATCGTGACGGCGAAAATGTGCCTCTCCTCGTCAACAAGGCCTATTCCGATAAAAGCCAACTGCAATATGCATACTTCGATCTACCCTTCGTCTGCCCTCCCACGGGCAACCGACATCAAGGTGCCTCTCTCGCTAGCGGTCACAGCGTATCTCTCAACCTTGGCGAAGTCCTCCGCGGCGACAGGATCAAGATCTCCGATCTGGAAGTGAACATGGGACAAGAGATTGATTGCCAATACCTGTGCGATCAAGTTGTAGGACGGAGGGATCTACAATGGGCAATACAGATGATCGACGGTGAATACGTGACAGAATGGATTCTTGATAACCTCCCCGGAGCGACCTCCTTTGTGACTGTTGACCGAACTCGCAAATACTACGCTTCCGGCTTCAAGATGGGTTACAGGGAATTCGATATGGCTACAGGTCAAGATATGTATTACCTCTACAATCATCATTCGATCGTGGTTCGTTGGCGAAAAGCGCCTGGGCGAGCCGGAGACAATGGTGGCAAGGTGATCGTGGGATTCGAAGTCTACCCAAAAAGCATCAATGGAGGACACCGAAACACAACAGGGTGTCCGTCAGATGTGTCTGGAGACCTCGACCCGTTGCCCCTCTACATACCCGGCAACACGACCGATCTGAGCGAACAATATGCCGATTCTTCTTATACTCCGGAAAGTGCTGTGGACATGGAGGACGGTGCGACCATGACGATCCCCTATACCTACTCGGTCTATTTCTTTGAGCAAAAGGACGTAGAATGGTCCAATCGATGGGACCTGTACTTCACAGACCAGACGGAGGGCACGTTTACCCACTGGTTGGCAATCATCAACTCGCTAATCATCTCCGGAATTCTGGGCGCAGTCTGCATTGTGATCTGGGGTCGAACTATGCAAGGCGACGTCAAAGGGCGTGGAGATGGAATGCTGGAAGAAGCTCGGCTCAAAATCGGCAAGCGTGACAAAAAGAAGTCGAGCGGTGGACTTCTGGAGAAAGTTTCAGATGGCAGCCCCGAGGAGGATCTGTCTTCAGACGAGGAACCTTTGGAAGAGCTTACTGGGTGGAAGTTGCTCCATGGCGATGTCTTCCGACCACCGCCATACGGTGGACTTCTTGCTCCGTTGGTCGGGTCGGGAATGCAATTGGTCTTCGTGATTGTCAGTCTGCTTGGTCTCAGCTGCGCCGGTATTCTCAACCCGAGCTGGCGTGGAGGATTCTGGAGCGTCGGCGCCGGTCTCTTCGTGTTCGCTGGCGGCTTCTCAGGCTATTTCTCCGCCCGAGTGTACAAGATGTTTGGGGGCCAGAACTGGCGCAAGAACACGATGATGACTGCGCTCCTATTCCCAGGACTCGTTTTCACGCTGGTCTTCGTCCTCAACCTCTTCTGCTGGGCCCAGGCATCATCGACCGCACTTCCCTTTTCGACGCTTGTGGGTCTGGCATGTCTCTGGCTCCTCATCCAACTTCCTCTCGTCCACCTTGGTTCATACTGGGGCTTCTACAGATCATCTACATGGGAACACCCAACGAAAACGAACACCATCCCTCGACAAGTCCCATCGCAGGCTTGGTACATGAAACAACAAATCACATTGGCGCTAGGTGCCGGCCTGGTGGCTTTCGCCGTCCTCTTCATCGAACTCATTTTCGTTTTCAAATCAATCTACCTCGACAAATCATCCTATTACTACGTGTTCGGCTTTTTGAGCATCATCTCGGCTCTCCTGTCGATCACCATCGCGGAAACCGTCTTGATCGCGACTTACATTCAACTTTGCGCCGAGAACTACCACTGGTGGTGGCAGTCATTTTTCGTGGGCGGGGCGTCGGGCTTCTGGATCTTCGTGTACTCGGTGTGGTACTACGCCACTCGATTGCATATTGAAGGATTCGTGAGCAGTTTATTATTTTTCAGCTACAGTTTGCTCGCTTGTGCAGTTTATTCTCTAGCGACTGGCACGATTGGGTTTTTGACGGCGTACATGTTTATTCGGCGGATATACGGAGGCGTCAAGGTGGACTGAGGCATGGCTAGTCCAGGTTTTACAGCCCGAGAACGAGACTCGGGAGAAAGTCTTGTTTCATGCAGCCCAATTGGCTGGGTCTAGATTGTATAGCGGGTACTCGTACCTTTACAACATCGATCTGATCATGCACAACAACGACCACGTGGAAGACCTCCCCACTCTCGGATTGTGAGCCGTCATGATCTATGGTGAGCTGATTCCGAGACACGCGACTGCGTGCCCGGTGGATTGGCATACATAAGCTGATGGGAAGTCGGTTCGTCACGGTGAAAAAATTCTCATCGGCATCGCGACTTGTCATGCTTTGTGCGACAAGTCTCATGAGAAACTGGGTACGCGCACCACGTGGGTGGGTACGATTCCTGAGGAAAATTTCCCAAGATGCATGCTTCCCAGGCACCAACTCGGCGACCATCTCTCAAGCTGGCCTCTTACTCAGCTCAAAAGGCCACGTTGAGGGCGTGAGAGTGATTCGCTGACAAACAGAAACTGGGGTGATGGAGGAGATTGGACCAGAAATCATCGCAGGGCGTATGCTGGTGTGTTTGGGCTCCAGCTTAACTTCGGCTACGCAAGGCTGGGGCAGTGGGAGAAGTTGAAGGGCATCCACTTTATTACTGCGGGCGGCCTAGCACGCCTAGAAGACCCTCAGAAATTGAGGACCCAAAGGCCCGCGGTTGCGGCCATTGGCCCCCTGGGTACGCTGGAGCTAGTACCTGTAGGTCCTTGTCCGCCCTTCGTCATGAGCATTTCTATACAGTGATTCATGCCATGTTTATAATATTTCCCGAACGTGCTCAATGACTCACTTTTCCGAGACGATGGGTGATTCTTGCTAGGCCGTACTCCGTGCACGCCTTTCGTCTCTAAACTTTTCTTGACATGTCCGATCCGTCTTCGCCGTACAACTATCGGTGAGGAGCTTATGAATCAAAGGCAAGCACATGCAAGTGGTATATATTGCTTAGACTCCTCTCAACTGTTGGCGTCACGAGCTCATGCCCTCCCAAACTTGAACGTCCAATACTATACCCCGACATCGGCCCTATCGCTCTTGATTTTCCCGTCCTATCCATCCTTATCTCCAATCAAGCCACAGCTCTATCTTTCCAGCTGATCATTTCCCTTCCCCCGCATTCTTGGAAGCCTCCTCGGCGTCGCTAGAAGGTGTCTTGTGCCTTGGAAGCGCGAAAGTTGAGGTCACTGACTCGGCGACTTGCCCCCCTCCTCCTTCGCGAAGCTGCACGGCGCAAAAGGGGGTTGACGCCAATCGCTAGTGGCAGCAGTAGCAGCGCTTTATCAAACACCTGCCCACTTTCCCTCCCGCACTTTCTTTTCCTTCGCAATGACCACTCCCCGCCAAACAATATCCGGCGAGATGCCTTCCTTCCTCGCCGCAGTACCTTCTTATTCGGCTCGCTCACGATCCCTCGCTCTGCCTACCCAGAGACGTGGCTCGGCCATCGCCAGTGCAATCGGCTTGCGCAAGAAGAACGACATCGATATCGTCTTGGATGGCGAAGCGGATTTTGTCCATTCGTACTCGACCTACGACGAAATCAAGGGCCATGTGGATGTCAGGTTTGAGAAAGATACGTCCTTTGACGACTTGAACATCACATTTGAGGGTCAGAGTCTCACATACGTGGAGAAGATTGCAACGACTGCCCCCACAACTGGTCGCACGACAGGAAGGCACACGTTCCTCAAGCTCGAACAGCCCATCACGCACGATCTCCTTCCTGGAAATGGCACGTTCGAGGCCGGTGTGACATATACGATTCCGTTCACCTTTGTCGTTCCTGACAGATTGCTACCTTTCATCTGTTCGCACAAGGTCGACAATGAAGAGCTCAGGAAAGAACACACACAGCTTCCACCGAGCCTGGGTGACCCAAGCGTGTCAGGAGATGGCAACGTGCTCATGGATGACCTTGCACCTGAGATGTCCAAAATCACATACAGCATTCGGGCCAGAGTCACCAGATGGAACGCTGTTGGTCGACTTCTGGAGCTGGCCGATAAGGTGGAGCGCATCAGACTCGTACCTTTGCGCGAAGAAGCACCACCTCTAGAGTTCGATGAAGTGGAATCCGATCACACGTTACGCAAGGAAAAGAGCGTGAAGAAGGGTCTATTCAAGATCGGCAAGGTCGGTCGCCTCACAGCCGTGACCACCCAACCAAAAAGTCTTCGTCTTCCCCATCCTCAGAAACGACAGATTGAGCCAGTTTCCACTGTGGCCAACATTAACCTCCGGTTCGACCCAGCTTCGCCAGATGATCTTCCACCGCAATTGGATTCCATAGCAAGTAAATTGAAGGCATACACTTATTTTGGTGCCGCTCCCTATAAGAGAATCCCGGAGATTCGAAGGCACGACAATTGGTCCACTCTCCACGGAATCTATCCTGAAAGTGTCCAACTCTCTTCACGATGCCTGTCAACAGTATCCTGGACTCGGCACAACCCTGCAGAACGCGAGAGTTTCTCATCCTCGGACCTATCGCGACGACCGTCGGGTTTCTCAACAACCTCGATGACTTCAATCCCTGAGCCGTCAAGCACATATGAACCTGGGTCACCATTCTATACCGCAACTCTGCCTGTTCCAATATCTCTTCCATCAGCGTCTGGTTCAACCCGGCCCAAAGTGTTTGTACCGACATTCCATTCCTGTATTGTCTCCAGGACCTACTCTGTGGAGTTGAACATTTGCTTCCGGACCCCAGGATCAAACGTTTCAAGCAGCCATATAACCCTCAAATCGCCCATCCAGATCTCTTCTGAAGGAGGCACCCCACCTGCTCAAATCCTTGATACTGAAGCAGCGATCGCTGCAGAGATTGAACAACAATTCGGCCTGTACGAGGCTCGTCAGCTCGAAGAGGCCGGATTGACCCTCGAAAGCCCAGTGTATGAAGAGACTGCGCCTCTCGTCCAAGGAACAAGACATATGAGCCTCGCCCAGCCCTCGTCGCCATCGGCGCCACCACTGCATTCTGGCGTTGATTCGAGTTCTCCGCCTGAATACAGGGCTGGTCCTGCTTTTGGCACGTTCAGCCCTAGGGATAGGCCGGGTGCTCCTAGAACTCAAGCTGTGAGTCTCACTGCCTTCAGAGCATAGACCCTCCATACATTGTCTTCTGCTTCTCACACATATTTCTCTAAAGATCGCCCCAAGCTTGCTACCGTTCTTTGTGTGATGCGAGAGGAGAGATCCGATGCTGAGTGTTGTTGTGCTGCAGCCGGAGAATGATGAGAGCGACCAGACCGAACGGCATCGGGGTGAGAAGTCAACTGAGCAGTCGGCTCGAAGTTGACATGCACACTACTTCCTTGACCCGATGAAGTGCCTTCCCGACGAAATGGCATCATTGTCCAAATTGTTCAGACTGCAGCTTTTTCCAGATGACTTACTTGGAAGGTCAATATAGGCACCTCCATGGGCCTGGCAAAGAAGACCTTCAGCCAGAGCTTCCACCAGACCTCCCATATGGGCAGCATTGCTAGTCATCGTCTTATGACACGAGTCAGGCATTGCTGCGAGGGGAGTGGGGCGATCACCTGGGATCACTCATCTGTCACGACCAAAGAGAAACGAAAATCAAACGAAAATAATGGATAGCCGACATGTGCGAGAGAAGACACTCACTGTTCGAGATGAAGCTTTTGGACAAGATCCGGGAGCAGTTATTCAGACGAAAATCCACGAGGCATTCATTTTTCATCTAATCTTCTTGCCCAAGACTCCAGAACTTGGGATTGGATCACATCAGGGTGTTTTTGTTCTTGATGTTTGGAATTTGAAGGAGCAGGCGCGGTCCCTTACAGGTGTTCTGGCAGTCTTGGTTTTTTTTCCTGGAAATGATGATGATAATGAGTCGGACTGGTATAGCACATGATTCGAGGCCTAATGGATGTCAGGAAGCGTACCAGTCACGAAAATTTGAAACTAATTTATGAGGTTTGGGGTCTGAGGGCCGGCATGGGATGTCGGTGGACCTAGACCCAGGATTTGATGTTCAGAATGCCCAACAGATGGAATTTGAGATGTGGCGAGCGATTTTTGCGCGAGATACCCTGTCGTTTGCATCGTTTCTATATGTTTTTTTTTGCTCTCCCTGTTGGATATGATGAAGGAAGCACCACCCCAGGATTATATACATATATCTTACAAAATATCCCAGAATTACTGTCCGTGAAAACACAGACGTTCCAAATTTTTTTTAGAAAAAAACAATTCGAGTTTCGTCGCTTTACTTCTCCCAACGGCTCTCCAGATTACATGTACAGTAGTCGGTTTAATTCACGACGAAGGCCCTTTCGCGGCTGGATCCGGATCAGCGACAGCGACAGCCGGCTTCGAGGTCCGAGCCTGAGTTCGAGCAGAGCGAGACCGATTCCGATACATGTCCATCAGATTCGGGACCGGATCCACCAGATCAGGCGTCGGCTCGACGTCCGCGGCGTCGTTGTGGAAGACGGCCAACCCGGCGACGATCCGCGCCGGTGGCGGCACCTTCAGGCCGCTGAGGCTTTGGTATAGCCGGCTCCGTACGTTGGGTGAGAAGCCGGAGGAGAGGATGTTGGTATTTGCCGTGGCGTTCGTATCTTGTTGCTGTCGCTGTTGCTGCTCGTGAGTTTGGAATGGTAGTTGCAGACGACAGGTCATGGTCTTGGCCTGAGGCTGTTTTCGAGTCTGTAGACCGCGGACGTTGTAGGGGTCTTCGTCCCATGGGTCGGGTAGGTCGTGGTTTACTCGGACTGTGAAGGAAGAGTCTCCTGTCGACTTTTTGAGGAGTTCTTCTCGGTCTGATGAGGAGAAGACGACGGTCATTTCGACCTCGTCAGTATATTGGCCATTGGGTCTTGTGCCAGTGGGCGATGTACTGGCATTTTTGCGTTCGTGACTTGACCCTGTCTTGCTGAAGGAAACCACGTGCCCCCAGGTTTGGAGTTTTTTCAGTACGGCGGTCGATTCGCCGAGGGTGCTGGGTGGTGGGGAGATTATGAGTCGTGCGACGAGGTTCTTAAGCGAGGCTTTGGTGATGGACATGGCACGCGCAATGGTGTTGGCATTGTGGTACTTGTAGGGGATGTGTTGAAAGTATCCACGTTCGCGTTAGTGCCAATACCCAGGCGAGGAAGTGCCTCGCTGAGGCGCCAAGTCTTGATCAGGTGACCATCGCATCTTCTCGCAGCACTGTGCACCGAGTCGTGAAGCCACTTCGCCGCCTGTAGGCAGTCTCCTTGATTAGCAAGTCGCATGCACGAGTATTTCATCTCACCTTGTGCCTGTCGAAATTATTGCATTCACTGCATCGCATGCGACCGCGAAAGCAGCAAAAACCAAGTTGCACGTGCTTCGGGATGGTTGGGGCCAGAATCGGAAACTCAGGAGCCCGGGACGGATTAATTCATTGGGGACTTCGGAGCCAAAGTGCCGGGAAGCCCACCAGCCCAAGCCCAGCTCGCCCAGCATTCAACACTGTGCAGCCCCCAAAAATAGAGCCACCAGCCTGTGCCCTGCCTCCCCTGCCCTGTGCCTCCGAGTCTGCGACTTGTAAGAAGGATTCGGGCTCACCACTGCAGAACAGGTGAGAGTTCAGGAGGCGACGCCTGATAATAACATCAAAGAAGCGTCGTAGAAGATGCAATATTCCAGCTGACATACAAAATACATATACTCCTCTCCGCGTACAAATATACCTGAATGACAAGCAGGATTAATTAACACTCGATACTGATCTCTCTTCGCCCCATCTTTTTCTGCCCATCGCACCCTCGCCCTTCCTAGTCAGGTTGAGCGCTGACGAAAACTTCCCATCTATGTAACAGTCAGTGTCTCAATTCATTCATCTCGTCTGTATTCTTCTTACTCTCTTCCCTTTTTCCCAACTCTGTCGTCAACACTCTTTCTCCTTTTCTTCCCTTACGTTCGCTACAAGCATCCAATCGAAGAAACTCCCGAATCCAGTTATATTCAACGAGGCAGACTTTTGGTTGTCAAGTGTCTCCTTGCCCACCCAATCGCCAAGTTCCATTTCCCCTCTCCTGCGTTTCAGCCGCAACCAAAAGGGCCCAAAGTGACCCAAGCACCCAAGGTGCCCCGAAACGAAACGAGTACGCCCACCGTCGCTCGCTACAATTCAACTATTCCACCAAACCTTTCCATTTCCACGATTACAAACGTCTTCTTAGTCGTGCGCAACTATCGTTATCGTCCGACGGCCATCCGTCGTTGAGCCGGACCACAATTTTCCCAGCGAAATTGTGGTAGCCCCCGTACCCCAAACCTCCCGTCCTCACTTATCGACTGCGCTCGCAGAGTCGCCAAAATTCGCGCTCACGAGGCCCGCGCTTCCCTCCTCGGAGGTCAGCCTGACAACTACCACCCTCTCGCTGGTGGCTATCATCAACGCGAAGGATATGCCATCAAGGATTTCGAAAAGAGGAAATCAGCTCCCATAATGTTTCTACCGAGTTCCAAATGGACTTGGGCCTTCTCGCTCATTGCCCTGACCCAGGCGCTCATCATTCTCGGGTTCGAGAGGTATGAACCGATCTCGATATCCAGTTCTCGCGCTTCATCTTGCTAACCTGGCATTGATAGCTATGTCTTCGCTCACTTTCAGATCCATCTCGAAAACATTCCTAACAGGACGAGCGGGACCTCATCTCGAACGATCCCGACTTTCCTCACCCTATATATTTTCGGCTTCCTCTATCAACTGCTGCTCGTATGGGACGCTTTGCGCATGAAAAATACCATTCAAATCATTGGGCTGGTCATGTACAACTGCGGCCTTCTTATCTACGGCGCTGTCCAGATGGATCAGATCAGAGACGCCATCCTGGAGCTGTCTGAAGATGATTTCATTCGCAAGAATATCTGGTCTGATACCAAACCATTCTTGATCGCGATCCCCATCATTTTGGCCGTTGGCACCGTTCTTCTGGCTGCCTGCGCCTGGAAATTGTACGACGAGTTTGCCTGGACCATTTACAAGCGAATCTCGGCCGATTTGAGGATGAAGCGACGTTATCTCCAGTACCAGATCTACATCACCGTCCTCAAGTTCGATTTCTTCTTTTTCCTGGGATTCACCGTCCAATTCGTCGTCATTGTCACGCAGCGACGCGCTGAGTTCGCTCTTACCATTGCAGCCATCCCTGTCACCATCATTATTCTTTTGGCAGCCGCGCTGTTTGTTCGCAAAGAATGGTTGGCTGGCACAATCATTGTCATTGTAAGACTCAGCCTCCTTATCGTCGCCATCATCGTTGCTAACTCAGATGTTCTTTTCTAGATCCTCTACTTCGGCGGTCTTGCGTACTTCATTTTCAAAATGGTTCGCATGTACTCCCCTGGCTGGGAAGACCCTTATCTCCCAGCGCGAAAAGAACTGACCGCCTTCGCCGTCCTCACCATCATCCTAATCCTACTCACCATTTCATACGCATGTATCACCGCCCACAATTTTAACAAGGGTCTCAAACCCTACGTGAACAAACCACAAACCGTGGAAGATGAAGAAAAGCCCATGAGTGGAAGTGCATACGCTCCCTTCGCCACCGAAATGGAACCAGGTGTCGCCGGCAAATTGCCAGCTAGGCCTGATAACAACAGGATGGAAATTGACTGAGATGGACATGAAAAATGAATACTTGCTGTCTTGTTTGTACGTGTGTACCTGTGGATACCAACCATAACGACCGGAGCAGGGGCGTTCTTTATTCTGTTTTTCTTCCCTTTCATCTTGCTCCGATGGATATGGATATGACATGGCTTTTTTTGGTACTGTTTGCCTGAAACACAAAAGAAAATGAGAGTTGCGACTATTACCAGGAAGGAGTGGTCAACTCAGCTTTGAATGAGGAGTTCGGGAGCAGTCTTGTGTGCACACTTTGGGTGCACCTCGAATTTTCGGTATGATGAAGGAAAAGCAAGGTATACCCTGTATGTACCTATCTAAGTACCCATGGTATATTCAACCCAGGTGTCTTGATTATTGGGTGGATTTAAGATAGGACAAGAGGAGAGAACGAGTTCTATTGGCCTTGCGTACCTTGAACAGATACTACTCGCTCAAGCTGTTACGATATGGTCTTCTCAGGTGTCATCATACCTACTGTATAACTTCAAATCGAGTCATGGAGATATGGAATGAAAGAAACAGATTTCTTCTGCAGCTAAGCCACTGCACTTTCTATGTGGCTGTGCGAATCACGTCCTCGTTGAAGACTGGAAGGCACGACTGAGAAGAAGCGCTGTGCCAGCAGTATTTAGCGCCCACTTCTCGTTTCAATGGCATTCTCAGCCTCAGCTCTAAAACCTACACCTCAATCTTGAACTTGGGTCTTTCTTCTTTTCCCTTTAGTCCTCACGGAAAAACCGATCAGGCCATGGATCACCGACGTCCTTTGCTTCGAGACCTATCTCACAGCCGTATGTGCTAGCGTCACACGAACGTTTCCTACAGACTCAGCCTGATCGCTTTCGTAGCACAGCGCCGTCTTCAGCATCTCGCCACGGTATCCCAATGCCTCCTCTTTCAGTCGAAGATTATCATATAGGATGGATTTGTGCACTCCCTGAGGAATTGGCTGCCGCTAAAGCCATGCTAGACGAGCAGCATGAAATGATCCAGAGTCAGGACCATAGGGACCACAACAGCTATGTGCTCGGGAAGATACGAAAGCATAATGTTGCAATTGTCTGCATGCCAGCCGGCATTGATGGCCTTGCAGCCGCTGCTACAGTTGCCAAAGACATGGCGAGAACTATGCCTGCAATACGCTTTGGCTTAATGGTTGGGATTGGGGGCGGCATCCCAGACCTCAAAAACGATATCGATATTCGCTTGGGCGATGTCGTCGTCAGCCAGCCAACAGGCACTAACGGCGGTGTCATTCAATATGACAAAGGCAAATCCATGGGTCGAAGTTTAGAGGAAGTCACATTCGAACTCAAAGGCAGTCTCAATACTCCTCCCGCCGTTTTATTGAATGCTCTTTCCTCCCTTCAGGCGGACCACGACCTTAATGACAGTCGCATTCCTGAATATCTAGCTGACATGCTCCAACGATATCCGAAAATGGTAAAGACCGGTTACACGTTTCCTGGAGTCGAAAAAGACGGACTGTTCTGTGCGACCTGTGTCGATGGGAAGTCATGTAGCGAATGTTGTGAGACATCAATGCGCCGCTCTCTGCGCGACGATACCTCTCCCCAGATACACTTTGGAGTCATCGCATCGGGAAACGAGGTCATAAAGAATCCCGCTGTGAGGGACTGCCTTCGGACATTGTACAAAGCGAAATGTGTTGAGATGGAAGCTGCTGGCTTGATGAACAACTTTCCTTGTTTGGTGATTCGTGGCATCTGCGACTACGCAGATTCGTACAAGAACGACGCCTGGCACAAATATGCTGCAACAACAGCTGCAGCCTTTGCCAAGGAATTACTTGGTTACATTTCACCAGAGCAAGCCTTGCATACACAGCCCCTTCAACGGGCGTTAGGTGAGTAGTATTCGTGGTCCAAGCACTACGTGTAACCCATCCGTAGTGATCCAATTTGCATCCAAAGAAAGCTAGCACAAGAGCATAATTTCATACGAATCAGATTTTTCCTAACTTATTTCCGCTTAGGTACTCTCCAGGATCACCTGCAAATTTCCAAAGAACATCTCAACGTTACGAAAGAACTCCATCAACAAATTGAAGCGCAATTTCAAGAAGCCAGACATCAGAAATGCCATCGCGCCTTCCGAACAAGTACATACGAGAATTTCAAAAACAATAATCCCAACAGAGAATCTGGGACTTGTCAGTGGGTGCTGAATCACCCCCTATTCGATTCATGGTTTTACAATCGGCACGACGACCTACTATGGATTTCAGCTGATCCGGGCTGCGGAAAATCAGTCCTAGCTAGATCCTTAGTCGATAACGAACTGCAAAGCACTGTTGATCACACGGTGTGTCACTTCTTCTTCAGGGACAATGACGACCAAAACACGCTTGCTATCGCCCTGAATGCCATCCTCCACCAGCTGTTTACCCGCCGACCTCAACTTCTCAAGCATGCCATAGTCTCATGGGAAAAGAATGGTAAAGCTTTGATGTCAAACGTAGATGCACTGTGGGAAATACTTTTGATCGCAGGATCCGACCTGGATGGAGACAAGATTACCTGTATCCTTGACGCCCTTGATGAGTGTCTAGAGCAGGACAGAATTCGCCTCATTAGGCTCTTGTCTCACTTCTACGCAAAGTCTCAGTCCTCCGATTCAACGGATACCTGTTTAAAGTTCCTCGTCACCAGCAGACCATATGCAGATATTAGGGATCAATTCAGTGACAATATTTCACATATGCCGACCATCCACCTAGCGGGTGAGAACGAAAATGCCAATATTCAACGAGAGATTAATGTTGTCATTGACCGCCGCGTCCAGGACTTGGCCACCAAATTCGCCTTAAAGGAGCAGACCAAAAACTATCTCGAAAACACGCTGCGCAACATGGAAAATCGAACGTACCTTTGGCTCAACCTCGCTCTGGAGGCTCTACACGAAACATTGCAAAACAGCTTCCAACCAGACCTGGAAACAATTTCATACCTTCCGTCGTCAGTCGAGGATGCATACGAGAAGGTGCTTGACCGACTCAAATTATCACAACGAGGACAAGCAAAACTAATCTTACAAATAGTGATTGGAGCTCGTCGTCCCTTGAGCATCGCTGAGATGGCCTTGGCCTTAAGTGTGACCACTTCAACTACAGCACCCATCCAAAGTTTAGATGATCTAACCATGGACAAGTCTCGCCTCGAAAGAAGTATTCGAGATTGGTGTGGCTTGTTTCTATTCGTTAAGAACTCGAAGATTTATCTTATCCATCAGACCGCAAAGGAATTCCTCCTTGCCAATTCAGAGCATGAACTTTGCACCACTGGCTGGAAGCATTGTCTTGGTAATGCTGAAACTGAGAGGGTCATGACTCAACTCTGTGTTCAGTATCTCTGCGTGCGAGACCTCACCAGGCGCGTGTACATTCGCAACTTTGAATTTCTCGAATTATGTCCACACGGTCAAGACGATATCAACGACTTCGTACTGTACTGCTCGGAGCACTGGCCAAGTCATTTTAAACACGCTAACTTCAAGCTCCAAGATCCTCTCATGGTTGCGGTCCGTCACTTGTGTGACGTGAGTAGTGAGCAGCATGATCTTTGGTTTCCAATATATTGGAGACTGGAGATTGGGTATCAAGAATGGCCGGACATGACTGACCTGCGCCTGGCAGCATTTATCGGCAATGATACAGTGATACAGATGATCTTGAACGAGTCATTTACACATATTGGCGCATCCGACAGGCACGGCAATACGGCATTAACCTGGGCATCCAAGGCCGGGCACCTCAAGGTAGTGTCACTATTACTAGAAAACGGTGCCGCTGCGGATCTCTTTGGAGAGAACCAATGTGCATTGCATTGTGCATTAGAGAATGGTCACTATGAAATTGTTAAGCTGCTGCTGGACAATGGAGCGGAAGTCAATGCTTCAGGGCCATACAGACCCGCGTTGCATGTTGCAGCAGAGAGTGGCCGATATGAAATTGTCAAGCTACTGCTCGACAAAGGGGCGGAGGTTGATTGTCAAAGAAGCGATGGCACCGCTCTTCGTATTGCATCGGAGGGAAATCACTTCGAGATTGCCAAGCTTTTGCTGGAGAATGGTGCCGATGTCAACATTCGCGGAGAGTATGGCTGCCCATTATATCGAGCAGCATACAATGGCAATGCCGAGATGGTGAATTTGTTGTTGGATTTTGGGGCAGACATAAATCTAAAAGCTCTGGGTGGCTCAACGCCAATCTACGCCCCAATATCGAGGAACCATCCCGAGATTGTGAAGCTCCTTCTCCAGAGGGGTGCTGATGTGGAGGTGCGTGATGTTTGGCATAACACGCCTCTCCGCATTGCGAAGAGATTTAGCAATGTTGAAGCTGCAAAGATGCTTGTGGAAGCAGGGGCCAATGTGAACTCACTTGACTTACCCCCACTACAGTTGGCACTTGATGTGGGACAAGATTGGATAGCGGATCCAACTGTTCAGAGCGGCTTAGATGTGAAGGCAAGGAAGAAAATCGCTTTGCGTGAGGCGTTCTGTCGCTGGGAACAAGAGTGCGTGGCTCGTCCCAGCGGGCAATATGACGAAACTCGCGAACTTGAATTCCAAAGCGAGCCCGAGGCTACGGCCGATCGGCCTAAGACTGCGCGTTTGAGTGTACCCGAGGAAGTCGACGGGCGTGCGTCCCCTAGGCTTGACAAGCTTGCGAAGCTTGAGAGGCGAAGAAAGCAAAGGAGGCGGTAACAGGCTCAGGTTGATGTTCAGGTTGGATAGGTTAGCACTCGCGAATCCTAGAGCTTCTACATCAGTTCAGAGCGAAATTCGTGGATTGTTTATCTCACCCCTTGCATGTACGTATCTCTACCTTGTAAGCGAGCCATACTACCTGGTATCCTGGAAAAAGGAATCTTCGTCCGCAAGAGTAATTTGGGAAGGGTAAAACACAGCTGAAGTCCTGAAGCAAGCGTGTCTGTAGGGGGTTTTATGGACCCTCCACTATGACGGTTGTCCCGTGCTCCGAGTCTTTCAGCAACGATACTCCAGAGATAACCTCATTTCGAGTGGCCATATTTCTTCTCTCGTCAACTGTATTCTCCGTCTTTGGGACACTGTTTTGAGTGTGTATGCACTGTATGTATGCGTGTTTGCTGGGAAAGGACCATATTTACTCCCAAGGTCGCATGTTCCACGTTCCATGTTCGACTCCAATGTTCGATCTTGACATGTGTACAAAGTATTGAATCCGTTGGGATCTCCTTTGAGCATCACTCTCAAGTTCCGCGCGCGATCGCTCCTGCCAAGCACTTACTCACTCATATCAAAAGCGTTTCTTGCGACTTCCCCGGCACACCACACCTACGCTTCCCACCTCCCCTCCCCTCCTCACCCCTCTCCTCTCCTCTC